>KZ107847.1:996549-1072598 GCA_002116315.1 Epicoccum nigrum
GACCCAGAGTACATACCGCGTACCGTCGATCTTTAAACGAAGAAAGAAACCCCCCCGGCACGAGGGGCCCCCCTCCCCCCGCCCCCCCCCCCCCCTCCCCCTCCCCCCCCCCCCCCCCGCCCACCCCCCCCCCCCCCCCCCACAAGCCCCCCAGCGCGACGCAGCGGTTGCTTACTTACCCACTTACCCACTTACCCACCTACCCACCTACCCACCTACCTTGCCACTCGCGCGCTCTGTCCATGAGGCTGGGGCCGAGTTCGCGCGCTGTACGACTCCAGATGCGTTTGGGCTTTTGCACGCAGCGCGGGAGCGGGAGCGGGAGCAGGAGCAGGAGCAGGAGCGGGCGGCTTTTGTTGAGACGCAAACCAAACCCAAACCAGGGGGATACATGGATGTGGAGATGTGGAAATGTGCGAAAACGAGGCGATCATACACACGTACATACATACATACAAAAGAAAACCATGTGCATATGAGTGTATCCTTCCTTCTTCCGCCCGCTACACCCCCATCCATCCATACGTTCGCATTATGGCCGCCCTCGCCGGACTTCTTTCCTCTCTTCCCCGTCCGCCTCCCCGGGTCGGTGAGCGCCTAGTACTCAGACAGCCGTAGTCTGCGCCCGACGTTGCGGCGGACGACGTCGCGGTCGACGGGGGGCTCTTCGGCGGCGTTGTCGCGGTTGGCGTGCAGCGCGTGGCGCAGCATGCCGGCGTCGAAGAAGCCATCTGTAGCGAGGGGGGAAAATCAGCACTGGAGGAGGGAGGTGAAGCGGTATCCGATGGTTTTGGTGGTGGTGGGTGCGACTGTGTGTGGGGAAAGGAAGTGGTTGATGGTGTGTGTGGTGATGTGCTGGAACGTGCGGGGAAAGCTGGATGATGGTGAAGAAGAAGGGGGTGGTTAGGATGTGTAGAAGATGGGTTTCCTCGCCGCCGCGCTCAACCCCCTCGCGCCTCGCGTCTTCGGCGCCATGGTGGGCGTGGGGCTGGGCCGCGGCGAGCCCACCAGCACAGGCGTCATTGCGGGTTTGAAAGGCGGCGAGTGGGGAGGTGTGGGCGGGAGTGAAAGGGTGGGCGGCAAGGCTGCATACTGCAGTGCGAACGCGGGAGGGGAAGGTGGGAGGGGAACTGTGGTAGTAAGGGGCCGTGTACGCTCGAGGGAAGAAAGGGGGGTCCTACATCCGCCGAGCCCGTCGTCGTCCTCCTCGTCCGCCACGCTCTCCGCCGGCGTCTGCGCCCTGCTCCTCCCCGCCTCGAGCAGGATGTTCCGCCCTCTGCTCTTGAGTCGCGACGCCCCGGGCCGCGCCGCCTCGGCCTCGCGCGCGCGGCTCGCCGTCTTGTCGGTGCTGGTGCCCCGCCGCTTGTTGAGCTGCCGCAGCAGCTTGCGCACCTCGAGGAAGTAGCTCTCCAGCGCCTCGATGTAGCGCTTCGTCTGGCGGTGCTTGGACGACGCGCAGATGCTGATGCTCCCGTCCTTGATGATGTAGCCAATGCCGAACCCGTCGGCGGAGGTTGGGCCGAACCCAAATTGGCGGAGGGATGGGTTGCCGCAGTTGGAGGTGGAGAGGATGGTCGTGTTGATCTTGTCCCAGCCGCTGTCGGCGAAGAGCGAGGGCATTGTGTGCTGGACGGGCGCCGGCGGGGAGCTGGAGATGCTGCCGTGGTCGGAGAGTACGCTGTTGCGGTGGGGGGACGAGACGACGCCGCCGTCTGGGCTGGAGGGGCGGGTGCTATCCCAGCCGTCGCTGCTGGCGGCTTCGGCGCCGTCGTCGTCGATGGCCCGCTGCCAGATGCAGTACAGGGCGTAGAGGTGGCGGTCCGGGCCCTGTGCTTTGGCGCAGACTTTGGTGTTTTCCGTGTGCTTCTGGCACGCTTTGCGCAGCGCGTCGATTTTGGTCCCGGCTGGGTTCTCACCCCAGAAGGTCTTCAGGAAGTCGACCGACTCCTCGGTCACGGAGCGGATGGCTTCGGTCCGCCCGTGGTAGTACATCTTGGTCATGGCTGGCTCGTAGACACATTCCATCCGACCGTAGAGACCGTAGTAAGCCGCCTGGAAGGCCATCTGGACAAAAGCGTCAGGCGAGAAGCCCATGGATGTCATGAAGTTCTTGCCATAGTGCGGGAATTCCAACGTTGCGAATTCGTTTTGCTGGATGAGGTCTGCAAGGCGCGTCTCGGCAAAGCGGAGCGCTGTACTCAGCTCAGGAACCATATCCCATTCCAGTTTGTGGGGGGTGGTCTGCACATCCCCAAAGCTCTCTGGGTCGCGCTTCGCAGGGTCTGGACTTTGAGTTGCCCAGAGACTTGGCGCACTGCCGTTGATCGTCCTTGCAAATCGCAGGATAGTGTCTGTGTAAACGTCCGAGGCGAAGCGTAGAACAGTGTGGCCATCGACGCCGGTATGTTCGAAGTTGATACCTGCGCTTCCGTTCTTGCAGACGATGATCTGCAGCTTGTCGTACCATCGGTTTGTGCAGGTGCCAACCTGTACGCCCTTCTCCACCTTGCTGGTGCCGCAGAGCATGTTCATGCACAAGTCTGCTCCGCTCTGTGGCTCTGTGTAGTCCAAGCACAGGATGAACAGTGCCGAATCCACGATGTTCAGACTGTCGGAATTGTTCGAGCCCTCCTCTCGGTGCAATACGTCTCGCAGACCGGACCACACCTTGCGGTTCTCTGTGCTCAAAACACCCAGTGCCCCCTTTGCAGCTTCCTGAATAGGCACTTCCTGTGCATCCTCCACGATAGACTGAAGGTTCAATGTGATGTCTTTCTCAGTCATGATGAGGTCGTTGTTGTCGTCGAGAACATCGAACCAGTAAAATTGTCCGTGGCACATGACGACAATGTGTTTCGATGTTGGGTCTTGTCCGATTTGACAGCCGTTCTCGGTGGGGATTCTTGCCGTTCCAAACAACCTTGAGTATTGGTACATGCACAGAGGCTGACCACGGATTGTGTCTGGTGGTAACTCTTCCAAGCGTACTGCACGAACAAAAGACAGCGCTGAGACAACCAGGGAGGCAGCACGGGTAACTTGATTGTTGCGGGCGGGCGTTGGGTCGTCTTCGAGAAGGAAGAAGGGATTCAGGTTCAACACGACGGGGTTGTCGAAGTTGAGATACGAATCGTACCCTTCGCGAAGGTCAGATGGTTATTTCAAAAACCTGTAGAAGACTGCCCACAACAGAGGCACTTGGGGCACTTGGGGCACTTACAGAACTGCTCGATATAGTTCGCCTTGCCACTGGCGTACTTCTTAAGCTTCTCCTGCAGTACAGCCCCGTCTGACTTGAGGAAGTCTTCTACCGCATGCTGGGTGTCGTTGTGCTCTTTGGAAGACTGTAATGGCTTCAGAGCAGCCAGGTACTTCTTGCACGAAGAGTCTAGTTCGGGGATGGGCAGTTTCGGTAGCGTGTCCTGAGACGCGAAGGTGATTCCTGGCTTCGACTTTGGGTTTGTGTCGTTGGCCAAAGGTGCCCGTTCTGCGGCGGTGTATGCTTGTTGTGCATCTTTGGCTGCTTCCATAGAGCGCCCGGCACCGTCTTCCTTTGCGGTAGACATGACTACGGTGGCCAGGGATTCGTTCAGAGACGAAGGTTGTGTGAAGGTGCGAGCTGCCATGGTAGGTATGTCAGTTAGGCGTATAACGGACAGACGCTGGTGTCAATATTGAGCAGCCGCAAGGCACTACGGTAGAAGTAGTGACAGTCTTGAAGACAGTAGGCCGGCATGAGGACGCAAACTATGTAGCAAGACAAGCACGAGGTGCGCGAGTGGAAGGCTCTTTTAAGGATATGGACGAAAGGAGCATAAGTTGGGCTGAACCGAACGACCCAAGTCGCACACATGTGAAATGCGCGGGCGGGTTTCTCGTTACAGCGAGTGTGACCCTGAAGGTACTCAAGTAGCCGGCCGCTGACGCGGAAACATGACCGGGCTGGTGGTGAGTGACCCGACAAGCTAAGCCTTCCAAAACGCCCATGCAAGGAGATGCAACTTACTCGGTAGCGTCAGGCTCTAAACGAGCCGCAGGACAAGAGGGCAGGTGTGGGTTTCGATGCGATCTTACCAAATGACGATAGCTGCGAGGTTAATGTGGGCTGTAGCTGCTCTACTTAGTACTCAAGTGGGTATTGTGCCGGTCCCCAAGAAGTCGGAATGGCGCCCAAAATGCCGAATAACGAGGTTAAAGAGACGGAAAGGCAGTACTATGGCGGCAAAAACGGTGGCAGACTGGGACAATCTCGGCCAGGAGGATACGGAGCCTGCACGAGGCCACTCCGAGGTGTTGGTGAGATTACCAGCAGGGTACACGGACGAGTGGAAGTGGGATGCTTTAAGAGACGATGCAGACTGGAGCGTCGCCGCGTGGGCCTGGTCTACCGGCTAATGGGGCCATGACGAATCTGGACAGCTTGGAGACAGGCATGAGCGGCACCAAGGCGGCTTTTGGCTAAGACAGCAGCTGTCTGTTGACTTGGGAGGATGTGCTCATGGCTCACAAGGGCGGTGCAACGCAAACGTCCGTCACTGGACGGCGGGCATGCCAAAAGATCAGACGAAAGCGCTGAGTGGCTAGGTACCTAAGGTACATGTGACGATGTGATTGCGGGGGAGCTCCCCAGGGCTCCGAAGCTCATCTTTCCCAAGCTCCGCGGGGGTGATGTGACGTCTGCCAATAACGTGCGCTGGAGAAACGGAGGAAGAAGGCTGGGCATGGGCAGTCGCGGTGGGGCACCATGGCACCCACTCGACGCGACTTACTACGTAGTAGTCTACATAGCATAGTAGCATCGACGACGCGCCGCATCGCAGGATCACAGCGGACTCTTGTCTGGTCTAGCAAAGACCGAGGCCGTTACCGAGGCCGTTACCGTTGCCCAGCTCGCGCGAGCCCTTTCCGCAGAGCCGCGCCCATGAGCACCGCCGCCCGCGTAAACGTAAACATTCCATGACGGACCTGCTGCAGGTGCTGCCCGACTTCGAGACGAGGCCCTTTTCGCACCTGTTGCCCTCGCTCGACAGGGCCCTCATCACCACCACCGACCTGCTCACCCTCGATGCCCCCGATGTCGCCAAGCGCGCCCAGCTGCCTGCCGGCGAGCTGAGGAAGCTCGTCGACGCCCTCGTGCCCGCCCTGCACCTGCAACTCGGCTTCGGCGCTGGGGCGATAGAAACAAATGGCTTCTCTGCTGCGCTGCGCGCTCCGGAAGACTCGTGGACGTGTATAAGCACGCTGGATGACGAGCTCGATGCTGCGCTGGGGGGCGGCATCCCGCCTGGCTATCTTGTCGAAGTCACCGGCGAGAGGTGCGTGGAACCGTCTGAAGCTACATCTGCATCAGCCTAATTGACCCATCCCAGCGGCGCTGGCAAGACACAATTGCTGCTGACGCTCCTGCTGGCCGTGCAGCTGCCAGCACCGCTCGGCCTCTGCAAGTCTGCCGTCTACATCTCCACCGAAGCCGTCCTCTCCACCACCCGTCTCGCGCAACTGCTCTCCTCACACCCTGCATTCGCTCGAGTCTCCCCAGAAGAGCGACCCTCGCTAGCCAATGTACTGGCCATCCAGACCCCAGACCTCGAATCGCAGGAACACATCCTGCGCTACCAGCTCCCCGTCGCCATCGAGAAGCACAACATAGGCCTCGTTATCCTCGACTCGGTCGCCGCCAACTACCGCGCCGAGTTCGACAAGAAAGGCGCCAGCAACGGCGCCGCCTCCATGGCCAAACGCGGCTCCCAGCTGGTGCAGCTCGGCGCCCTGCTGCGCGACCTGGCGCGCACCGAGGGCGTCGCCATCGTCGTCGCCAACCAGGTCGCAGACCGCTTCTCGCGCCCCGCAGCTCACACCCAAACCCCCAACCCGCTGTTGCGCAACCCCTCCCCCAACAGCCAGGGCACCCCCCGCGACAGCACGCCCCAGCCCTCGCACCCCAACTTGCACCCCGCGCTACCGCCAGCCCCCAGCTCGCAGTCCGCCGACCGCGTCCTGCTGTCCCCCGACCCCCTCACCCTCGACCACCAGCAGCGCTGGTTCACCGGCTGGGGCGACGACGCGCGCGCCGCACCGCACGCACTGAAGACGCCCTCGCTGGGCCTGGTCTGGACGAACCAGCTGGCGTGTCGCATTGCGCTGGTCAAGAAGCCCGTGTTCGCGAGCAGCAGGGGCCCGCTGGTCGTCACCAACGCGAAGGGGGAAGACGAGTGGAATGAGCGAGAGGACACGCACGTGTCCAAGTGGCGCCGCTGGATGAAGCTCGTGTTTGCGCCGTGGGCGCCGCCTAGCGAGGGGAGGGGAGTCGAGTTCGAGATCACCAAGGGGGGTGTGAGAGGCGTAGGTAGGTAGGTAGGTAAGGAGGAGGGCAGGAAGTGAACACAACCACATCACATCACATCACATCACCAAATCGACACAATCTCTGTAGAGGGAAAGAGAAGGTGGATTGATCGCGCGAGTGCGCCCAGAGCGCTATGCTAATGCTATGCACAAGCCAAACTTGCTGCTCCAGACCCCAGCTCAGCATCCACTCGGGCCATCACCCGTCTCGCGCAGAGCAAGTATAAGAAATCCCGTCGTCAGCGCCGCAACAGCGCAGGTGGGCATTCCAGCACCACCGCGCCTGCAGCCGCCTCCTCCAGAGAGGAAAAAAAAAGCCCTTGTTTACACCCGAGATGGATCATGGGACGACGAAAACCCCCTTTCCCCCGCCATACTGTTCTACCTATACTCATCCCCTTCACCTATTCGATCCGTAGAAAAGAAAATTATGCAAACTCCCATACGCCGTTCTCGAATTAAATTGCATGTCAGACCCAGTGCACGTGATGTGTAAGATAGCGCCCGAGACGATGGACAAAGGCGGCTCGGGGGGTGGCGGTCTGGGCATTTCAGCACGAGACCACGCGCGCCCCTCGCCAACTTTCGTCCCCGTCACGCCGCCATACCTCACTCAACCACGAGAGGCACGGGTCATGTCGTTGCAGCGGCGGCTGAGGGCCGAGATGCGGCGGAGCAGCGGGTTGCCGGGGGTTGTCTCGTTGAGCTCAATGTACTTGTTGGTGAGGCGCTGGCTCATCACGTCCATGATCTTGGGAACGATGTCTCTAATTTCGTTGTCCTTCACGCGGTTGTCAGTATTGGAATCTGAATGAGTAATGAATGCATGGCTTACATGGGGATTGACGCTCTGCAGAACAGCCTCGAGCCATGCTAGGCGCTGCTCCAGGTTGCGTTCCAGAGGTTCGGATACGACTGCACCGGTCGACAGCACGAGCAAGGGGCTGACTTGTTGCAGGTAGGCCGGGTTGCAACGGACGAAGATGGCATCGAAAAGTTCTTCGGTGCGGGGGGACTGCAGCCACTGCATGGTGCCCTGCTCGTAGTTGCCCTGGGTCAAGAGGCCGGTGATCTGCTCAATCTCAAGCTGCTCGGCTGTCTTTTGCTGAACAGGGGGTGGAGCCTCTTGTCTAGGCGCGGGCGTCGGAGGGGCTGACTGCGCGATGGACTGCTGCAGCTTGGTAATCTGAGCCTGGAGCTCGGCCTGGTTCGCCATCATAGACTGGATCGTGTCCAGGCAAGTATGCACGGTATCAGTCAGCTGCGAGATCTTGGCTGCGTCGTCTCGTCGCTGGTGTGAGGACTGGCGAAGCTGCTCGACAATCTGCTGCTCAATCGTGTTTGTCAACTTGGTGATAGCTGGGGTAACAACGGATCCAACAGAAGCGACTACGATGGGCTCGAAACTGCTCGAGACCTTCTTGGCAACCTGGTCAGACAGCGACTGGAACAGTTGAGGATCCTTCAAGGCTCGGGATACAGCGCCTGGGATTTCCCTGGACAGCTGAGGCCCAAGAGCGGTTTTGAGATTGCCGCTGATGCTCTGCTCAAGCGTGGAAGAGGTCTTTGCAAGAACCTCAGGAAGCAAAACATTGCGGAAATTCTCGTCAACCATCTTGCGGATCACACCCTCAACGTTCTCAGTCAAGGTGCTCGACACAAGACGAAGGATCGCCTCTTGCTTGGCTCCATTGGCTGCGTTCATGACACGTTTATCCTCGTCGAATCGCTTGTACATGACATCCAACTCACGAGAGAAACCCTTGGTGATCTGACTGGAGACAAGCTGCTCCATCTTCTTCTCATCGAACTCAGCCGGGACGACAGCAGGCGCGGGAGCCGTTGCTGACTGCTGCATATATTTGCCCATGAGCTGCTTAGCCCATTCTGGAACCTCGGCGTCGGAGGCCTTGGCGGATGATGGTGCTGCAGCAGGAGCAGATGTAGCGGCGGCTGAAGTCTGCACAGCGGTTGGCTCAGGCGCAGGAGACTTGGCCTGGGCTGGTGCCTGTGCGATCTGCGCGTACGACGACGCAGGTGCACGAGCGGAGGTCGACGTCTGAGAAGCAGTCTCGGCAGCGGTGCGCTGCTGCTTCTTCTTCTTTTTCTCCGCCTTCTCAGCAGCACCGCCACTGATAATGGCAGCGCGAGCAGCGTCCTGCTTGCTCTCGACCTTAGCAAGAGTAGAGGCGCGCATCGCAGCCTCTGGAGTTATAGACTGCTTGGAGACGTTGCTGGTCTCCTTCTTGGCATGCTCGCGAGCGGAGCGATCAGAAACAGATCGAGGAGCAGTAGGAATGTCGCCGGCGGTAGAAGACTCATCACCAGTAACAGTGGGAGGAGCAGGTGGTTTGAGCTGAGAGATGGAAATGATGCCTTCCTCCTCGCCGTCCTTCGGGCTGAGGGGCTCACTAATGTCCTTCTTCCAACCCAGGTCGCTACGGCGCACGCGCAAGACGCAGACGCCCTTGGAATGCATTGCATATAGTTCGAACAACGCGGCATTGTCTGGGTCGTCGACGTCAACAGGACCAGCAGGCTCGTTGAGCATGTGCAGACTCCTGATCTGACCCTTGGACGCGAAGGAGTATTCAGTAATGCTGGTCATGATCGCAGTCGCGTTGACGGGTGGTAAAGCCGCCTTGTTTGCGAGACGCGATATGTACTCAGCCTGGCTGAAAAGAGGAAGGTTATACCTCGGACAAGACACGTGCACGAAGAAGATCGAGTTGCGCGTAGGGTGAGCGACGGCCATGATACCGGTCTTTGGATGGAACGAAACGCTGCAGATAGCGTCGGATTCATTGCCATGCGGAAGGTTGATCTCCTGCACAGCCTTTCCCAGGCCAAGGTCCCACAGCTGGAAAGAGTGGTTCTGCTTCATACCGACTATGACATAACGCAGCGCAATACCCTTAGTGTAAGGCTTGTCTTTGTCAAAGAAGAAGACGGATGTCGGCCATGACTTGGCGTTGGGTGTGGTGGTGTGGAACTCGAGCAAGGTCTCCGAGACCTCGACGTTCCTTGGCGGGTTGCCAGGGATGCCCAATTCTGGGTCCGTAAGGGTACGAATATCCCAGAAGCGCATGCGTCCGGCCTTGTCAAGAGAAACGATGACGGTGTCATCTTCGCTGAAAGTGAAATCCTTGCCAGCCTTGCCGGTCAAGATCTTGAGCGAGCGCTCCTTGAGGTACTTCTCGGTATGACAGATGCGGGATTTCGGGCGAACATAGGCTGCGGCAACGCGAGGGAACACGATATGAATAGACTTGCCACGGCCGACAGCAAAGAATTCCGGATGACGGGAAGAAGGCTTCGCGCGGGTCTTCAGCTGACCACCAGATGTGTTGTCATCCTGCGATGGCGACGGAGGCAGCAGAAGGCCCTTCGAGTCGAGGTTCTCGCCGAATTGATCCTCGCGACTGGGATCGATGGACGTCCAGAAAACAGTGCCATTGACACCAATTCCAAGGATGCTCTCAAGAGACTGCTGCTGAGAGTCGTCGCCGGAGTTGCAAATAGCGATGTTGAAGATACGTTCCTGATGGTTCTCGAAAACCTGACGGTAACTGCCGTTCTCCTGCCTAATGATGCGGAAGCCGCCCTTCTTGGTGAGAGTGTACACAATGAAGTTTTTGCTCGCAGCAACTAGTGAACGGTCGATCTGGTCGAAGTCCTTCTTGATTCTGGCGATGTCCATGAACAGGTCAGGCTGGAAGAAGAGACGTCGAGGTGGCATGTCCTGAACTGTAATGGAGGCGAAGGCGCGCATGGGGAACTTGTAGACTGTTACCGTCTGATCCTCGCCCTTTGCGGCACTCTCTTCAGCCTCAGCGGTCTCCCAGTTCTCGACAACATCCGCATCGACGGCCGCAACCTCAGCTGCTACCTGTTGCAAGGCAGCAGCAAGCGGCTTAGGCACAGCCTGCTCGAACTCCTTCTTGTTTTTCTCGTCTTCGAGTTCCTTCTTGATCTCGGTGGCAATATCGACAATGGTCTCCTCGATTGCCTTGACTTCATCAGGTGTAACGTTGTTGAGGTCGTCTGCGATCTGAGCCGCAGACTTGCCTTCGGCTTCGGCAAGAGCCTCCTCGATCTGTTGATTGACCTGCTCACCAAGATCGCTCACAGCCTCAGCCACAGTTTCGTGTGAGTGAGCATGAGCAGGAGCTGGTGCGGCAGCCGCAGCGTCAAGGACGTGCTTAGGTTTCAAAATCTCCATCTTGGGCGCAGGGGCATGGGAGCTCTCTGCAAGAGGCGTGCGGTTGCGTGGGCTGGCAGCGGCGAGTTTGTCGAACGGGTTGATGTAGGTGAACTTGGGTGCGAGCGGTGCAGACTCATGCTGATGAGAAGCATTGCCTGCGCCATTGTTGCCAAAGACGTTCAAAGGCGAAGCTGCACCACTGCCGAAGGGGTCAATGGCGTTCTTCTCCAAAGCTGCGTCAGCCAAATCCTGTGCAAGCTCGTCCACAGCCGTTTCAGGCATGTAGGAGAGCACGGGCGGAGAAATAGCTGCAGCAGAGGCGTGTGATGAGCGGGCTGGCGACTGCGACGGCTTGGGGTGGTTCAGCAGGCGCAGGAGCAGATCCTGAGGGTTCTCAGATGCTGCAGCGGGAGGAGGTGACTGCACGCCAGCTGGAGCCGCGGGAACGGAGCCCTGCGAGCCCGAGCGGTTGCCCACGAAGCCAGCGACAAAGTCGGAGGCTGAGACGGTGCGACCGTGAGCTGGAGCAACGGGCTGCTGCTGCTGCGGTGCCTGCTGTAGTGGCTGCTGCGAGACACTGCGTTGTCCGAGACCTGGCTGGCTGTTGAAGCGCAGCAGGTTCAGCAGATTGGCAGACTGCTGCTGCGGCGTGGGCCCAGCACCCTGTTCAGGTGCGGGCGTGTTCGCAGCCGACATGTCGGGCGACAGAATGTGAGAAGGATGGTTTGGGGTCGGGCCGCTGGGGGCGGGCGAAAAGATGGGCGAAGAGACAGAAGGTTGCTGGTAATGAGGGTGCTGTTGTTGGCTGGAGGTGGGACGCTGGTAATTACCACCAGAAGCACCGCCGCCGTTGAGCCGCTGGAGCAGCTCTTGCAGACTGGGATCAGCCATGATAAAGGCGACTTGGACGATCTGTTTGTGCGTTAGCAGGTGAAAGTGAAAGCTTCGCCGCAAGTATCGCGCTTGGGACGCTCGACTGCACTCTGCACGCTGCACTCACTTTACTCTGCCCAAAATTCGCGTGCGGTGTGGCCTGAGCCGTTCAAAAAAAGGGAAAACGAAACAATCGAGATGCTCTGATGCGCGAGGTGGCGTCAGGCGAGCTTTTGATGGGGTGAAAGTGGACGAAGACGCACTGTTGATGATGTTAATTGAACACCGCCAAGGCGGCGCCACCGAAGAGCTTCGAGCACCGTCATGTCTCCACCACGACCCAATCGTCATGCAATATTCTGACAATCTTCGAATTTGCCAATGCTCAGGCAACCACACCATGAGCAGCAATTTCCATGTTCTAGTTCTTCGATGACCTTAAACGATGATTCTCTTAAAGATTTTCAACAAACCTCCGAGTTCACATTTGCTGATCGGCGCAGGACGCCTGAGGAGAATGTCCCCTGACAGCTCCGAGCAGTCATCTTCGCCCCCGTCGAAGGAATCAATCGAGAACTAGACAACGCCGAATACGCGTAGAAAACATATAGCTCTACTTCTCCTCGTCAGCACTATCATCGCATCTCTCGACCAAGAATACTTGCCTTAGCTCTTACGCCTCGGTCTTCCGCGCTTACTTAAACGTGCAGTATGAGTAACTACTTCTCCAGCTCCCCCATAGTCCGTTTGAGCGGCTCTCGATGTACACTTTGCTGTTCTGTTTGGATTTAGTTCGGCCAGTTTGGAGACCGCATTGTAGGTCAAAGCCACTGTTTGGTTTCGAATGATCGAACTGTCATCGTTAATTACTGTTGATGATAGCCAGCTGAGTGTGGACCCTGCTATGGAGAAGTATAGCGCTGGGTGTCAATAGATAAGTCGAATGATAACATGGTAACTCATGTGTATTGAGAGAATTTCCCATGAAGATGAAATGCGAACCTGATTACTGATGAATTTGGAATTATCTACTTGGAACAAAACCTGGAATATGCATTACGAAGAGCGGAAAGTTTCGAGTTGTTGCGTCCTAGGATCCTACTTCAACAGCAAGGGAATCTATTCTCGGTAGTCGCACTGCTGGTGCCTCTGAATCTCTCGTGTCATCCTCATCTCTGGGCTCGGTCCAAGCCAAACGCTCTTGTTCCGCCATCCATGACCCCACGTCCGCGATTCGCATCTCCACTTTTACCTCATTCTCCTCATCATCTTCCTTCTCTTCCTTCTCCTCCTCCTTCTCCTCCTCTTCCTCTTCTCTGTCTTCTCTGTCTTCTCCTTTCTCCACAGGTGCATCTGCTCCAGGCGTATTTGCCTTGGAAGACTCGGCTTTTGACGCGGATCCATTGAGCGCTTGCTTTTGCTTTGCTGTGAGCTGTACACCTGCGGCCACGAATGGGAACTTGAGGGTTTTGCGAATGATTGCCTTGCCTGGATTGCACCGGCACATATGCGCCGAATCGCAGACACAGCACGCATGATAGTACTTCTTTCCCTCGTATTCGCACCACCAGCGAGCCAGCCGCCGCTTGGATTTGTCGTCGGCCAAACCTGCTCCGGACCGTGCAGGGTCAAAGCCGAAGATCTGCACCTCAGCTGTTTTGGGAAGCTTTGCTAGATCAGATCTAGGGGAGTTCGATGATGTGAAGACATCCTGCAGCATGGCTCGAAGCCCTGTTAGATCTTTGTCCTCGGAATCCAGGTTCATCTTGTCGGCCAGTGACTTCAACCGTGCTCTGCAGCTCATACTGTCCGGTTGGCTCATTTTGGATCCTCGCAGCGCCCTTGCGACGTCCAAGAAGACTTCTTGCACAGGCTTGTTGTAGTCGGGTTCCAAGCGCTCCTTCTCTCGAACGATACCCAGCAGGCCATAAACTTTATCGCGCGGATCTTCACAATTGTATCCACTGAAGCGGGCGATCGTCAATCTTAGGCCCTGATAATGGTTCATGCCTTGGTTGGCAATCAGCGCAAGTACTTCTTTCGAGCCTCCATGCTGTCCAAGCCAGAGAGAACAGCCGGTGGCGACTGCGTGCACCTCATCCCAAGGTATCTTTATCACTCCACACATCCCGTGACAATATATCTGAACAGCCCGAGCCAGCAGTACTTCTTGGACCACCCATAATCGAGTCCAATAATAGTCACGGAGAAGTATTAATAGCGACTCTCGCCGTGGCTTGTAAACAAACTCGTCGGCAGCTTCTTTGAATCGCTGGTCCTGGCTACCAAGCCAGATGATCATTGAATCGCAGTCTTTATAGATTTGAGCCATCATCCTGACCTGGTGATTTCTCTCTTCAGGGTTTGACTGATCGATACAGATTTGGTCTATCCATATGTATTGTCGCATAGCAACGCCTTCCAGAAAGGCATGTAAATTCGGCCTGATATAGAGCTTCTTGCGATTGACGCGGATGGGTAACGTAGGAGGTTCCCGCCCCCATGTGTAAGATAGCGCTATGTAATTCGGGGCCGTTTTCAGGTCGAAGGTGTGGAGCTCATACTGAGGCAAGTGGCCGTGGCGTGCCCTGTGTCGCAACCGAAGAAGGCGAATCTGCTTTTGGGTTGTGTCCAGACCCGGGTACTCGTAGTCACGTTGAGGAGACATCTCGGGGAGCGCGGTAACGCTTTTGGGGTATTGTGGTACACTGTGGTTGGTCTTCAAGGTAGCCAAGAAGAATATTCGTATATGTACAGTGCCTCTGGTTGGTTCCTCGACAGACCAAAGATCTGCGTACTGGAGGGCGTTCTTTCGATGCTCAAGTTTCTGATGCGCTGGCAGGCATCAATGGAGGGGCTATCGGCTTATGTCTTGCAGCTGAGTGTGAGGCTGCGCACAACCTAATGGGGAACGTGGCGCACATCCTTGTCCCTTCCTGCATGCTGCATAGCTGCGCCCCTCACTTTAGCGAAGAACAGCATCAAGTCTGCACAGCCTCGCGAGACAACAACCTCATAAGGTGACATTAGAGCGTGTTCAGTGAAATTCGTTCATTCGGCTCTGTGGCAGACTTAGCAAACAAGACTTCTCGATGTCAGCAATATTTGACCCTCAGATAGAAGTGCGAATTTGAATCCTTACGGAAACTTGCGGCTACACGCTAGATTAGATGCTTCCTTCGTGAAGCAGTATTATTAGAGACGACATGCGACAGCTGAGTGTGTGCAACTCAGGTCTAAGCGCCTCAAAGACGAAATGCTCACTGTATCTCACACCAAAGGGGCCTTGGTCTGTCTCGCTACCCCACTACCTCGATGTCCCAGCTCTTTTCAATTTGCGCCTCATGTAGCCATTAGAATCGATATCGAACCGTATTTGTCATGGAGGACTTGTTGACAGGGGTCTCCATCAATCTTTGCAGAAACTGCGATCAGAAGAAGTAGACGACACCAGAGGGACTTACTCGCACGAAATTTGTTGATATGGCCTACGTATCGGATGAAGGTCTTCGTTTGGTCGACACTGCTTCAGCATACTCAGGAACTAAACGCATACCTATCATGAGTGGCTGTTAGTCACACAAGCGACCGGTGAAGCACCACTAACGAGCTGGTCATTGTAGGGCGTAAGGCATGGCGAAGGTGATCGTGTACCTAACAGCCTGTCGATCATGGGGTTGGCTTTACCTTCGGGTGTACCCTGTAAGTTCTTGCCTGGTCTATCATGGGTTTACTCAGTCTCGACGTAAGGTACATACGAAGAAATGATGGCTCTTTCCTCTGGATATATTGATACCTGAGCCGCCAAACGAGACACCTAAGTAAGGTGCCTGGCATTTTGTGTGGTGATATGCATCTAAAAAGAGGAGCGCTGCGTAGAAGTCCTCCTGTATGCAAAGTTATCAGTCAATCTAGCCTGGTCCAGCAGTCGACATGCCGGAGAATCTGCCCCACAGTAACAGGAAAATATGTGTCGGTGACTGTGCAATGGCCCAGTTGCCGTTGCTTATTTCTTTAGGGTCCAATATTCATCTTTCTTATTCCCGGTAGAGATATGTGGTCTATGGGTATGAAGGAGTTGTCGAATCATGGAGGCTGCGCGGCTTGTGGGGTGTAATTTACCAGCAATACTCGCTCCTCAGGAACACCATGAACCGGAGGGACTGGGATGCCGTGTATCCAGCGCAATGAGCCCGCTTGACTCGAGAACTTGACTGAAGAGATGGTGTTTGGAGCTCTTCCCGACGCGAAATTGCGAAACGACTCGATGACAAGACATGCGACGTCAAAGTTCGGTCACGCCTGCATTTCATCATACGGATGGGTTCGACACTGGATACGACGCGATGCTGGTGTTCTCTAGACTATCTGAATGTGCGAAACTTTGCAGACCGAACATGTCAGAGACGTTGGCGCTGTCGTTGCCCCACATTTCGGAGGGATGGTGAAACAAATCATGTGAAGCTTTTAAGCGAAGCGGTTCAGGTACTGATGCCGCCGGGAGAACGTCACCAATGTGGGTCCATTGTAACAGATAGATGGCAGCACGAGCAGAACCTCATGCCTTCTGGCGTCTCCAATGCAGAAACAATGGAGTTAATATTGGAGAATGACGTGGCGCGTGGGCTTTTATCGATTTCAACAACCTCGGTTCGTACAACGTCCACTTCTGCTTTCTCATTTTCCACAACTCATCTGCTCATTTGACTGATGTCTAGTCAGCCAACATGTCCACAATAGTACAAGTAATACCACGGCCTTGATGGGTAAGCCAGACTCCTGGGTGTCATCCTCGCCGTGTCTACTGCATAGCACCGAATCCTCGAATCATGCAAATAGCTTCGCCGGCGCGATAAGGCAACTTATCATTGGGGGAAGAGGTTTCTGATTTAGCCAATGCCTGCGTCGATCAGGAACGTTCGCTTTCTGCTCGGTCGCTTGGCCTGTGGCGGGGTCCTTGAAACATGCATTTGATGGGAATAATTACGGATGCCCAGCATCTGCTTGAACGCTTGTTGCAATCAAGCTTTTGATACCCTATCCCCCATACCAGTGCCGTGGTGGATCCCGGTACCATTGACAGCTGTAGAGGGCTAGTCTGCAGCATCCACAATGTTTCGCGACAGCCGTCTGCTGGATATAAAGGTAGCCTGGAGTCCTCGAACAACATTTCGCTACCACACTCATTCAGTCATCTTGACAGTTCATTCTTTTCTCACTCACTCACCCTTCATCGATTGAAGCGGACTCCATTCTCTTACTTCGTTGATCTCGAAGCTTGCTCTTGAACGCCCTTCTTTCTCACCAAACAAACCACCTTACTCTCACCAACAATGCCTTCCAAGATCCAGGTTGCTGCCATTCTCGGCGCTGTCGCCGCCTCCGTCAACGCCCACGGCCACATTGCCTCCGTCAAAGTCGATGGCACCGCCTACACTGCCTACGACCCCTCGTTCCAGTACCAGACCCCCGCCCCGGAGGTCATCGAGTGGTCCTGCCCGGAGTGCCTCGACAACGGCTTCGTCGACCCCACCATGTACACCGAAGTGGACAAGATCGCCTGCCACAAGGACGCCACCGCCGGTGCTAAGGTCGCCAAGGTCGCTGCTGGAGGATCCATCGACATCCAGTGGACCACCTGGCCCGAGTCCCACGTCGGTCCTGTCATCGACTACATGGCCAAGGTCGACGACCCAACTTCGGCCAAGGCTGCGGACTTGAAGTTCTTCAAGATCGATGCTGCCGGCTATGAGGACGGCAAGTGGGCTGCTACCAAGCTGATCAACAACAACAACACCTGGACCGTTACTGTGCCCAGCTCCATCGCCGCTGGAAAGTACGTCCTCCGTCACGAGATCATTGCTCTCCACTCCGCTGGCCAGGAGAATGGCGCCCAGAACTACCCTAAGTGTAAGCTTCAATTTACCCATAAATGACAATGCACAAGCTAACTTTGACTCAGGCTTCAACTTGGAAGTCACCGGCTCCGGAACTGAGAACCCCGAAGGCATCACAGCCGACAAGTTCTACACCCCTACCGACCCCGGCATCAAGGTCAACGTCTACGGCGACAACTCCAACTACGAGATGCCCGGTCCCGCCCTGTTCTCCGGCGCCAGCTCCGGTTCCGGCTCCTCCAGCTCTGGCAACTCCACTGCCCCTGCCAGCTCTGCTCCCGCTGCCACCTCTGCTGCTCCCGTCGCTACCTCGGCGGCTGCCCAGGTCGCTGCTGCTAGCTCCTCCCCTGTTGCTTCCTCTGCTGCTCCCGCCGCCACTGGCAGCGCCGGCGCGCTTCCTGAGACTTTCACGCTCGAGACTTTCATCTCGTGGCTGGAGAAGAGTGCTGGTTCTTCCAGCACCAAGTCCCGCCGCTCGCGTGTTTTCCGCGCTTAGAGTGGTGCAGTGAGGAGAGGGAAAGTGGTGTCTGATGAGGTGTGATTGGGAAGATGAGACGTTCTTCTGTTCTTGTACCTAGCTTTTGTTATAGTCGAAATGGCTCACACTCTTTGCCTCTTTTAATCAAATCAAATGCACGTCTACATTTGTGATGGAACAAGCCCAAAGGTGATGCAAGCAGAGCACAAGTTCTACTTTCGAAACAAGTTCACAGGGTTTGTGCTGCTTCAGCCTTACCTTTAGGGTTGTTGAGTATTTCCTTCGGTTGGAGCTATTGCATCCCCTGGCAAGTCTTACTCTGCTGTAAGTAGGCGAACAAATGGATTTCTGTGACGGCCACAGAGACGATTGTCTTTGCCGTTTCTTAGTTGTTCAAAACAGCCGACGTCAATCTCGTCATTTAGTGGTGAGCATTTTCAAGTGGCTATGCGGTTTCCGAAAAACCCCCAGGCTATCTCATGTGGTGACTAATCCTGGCATTCAAAGGATTTTAATTTAGTTGCCGAGGATTTCAAGACACTGTCAACTTCACGTAGTACGATCTTGTCGATTTGGAACATACACTCTGTGAAATCAACACAGCCAGCATCCCGTACATACAGCCGTTTCATTAGAGTAGGCTGCAATCGCTGCAATCGAGTCTTTCTAATGGTCTTGTGATTGCTTCTACGGATTTTAGCCTGCTATTTCTGTCTTCGCGTTTCATTGAGTTGAGCTAAGGAAGCAGCCTGGAGCAAATGCGACTGATGCAACTTGTAGTCAGAGTTTTTGCAATACCCAGACCAAGTACATCAACAAGAACTGTATCACTTTAATTGACCTGTGAATTTCTTCATCGGATAAACAGCTGCTGAGAGATGTCCAGATGGCAAGGATAACTCTCCCAGTATGATCGCAAGAATTCGTAATACAAAGTGCGTCCCCTAAGGAGTTTGCCCCAATACGACAATCAAACAGTTTTAAAAGACGTCTAACCAAGGACAATGAGCTCTTCTTGAAACTCTTCTCGTCCATATCCATGACATAATTCGTCAATGTCCCCAAACGCGGCTCTCAGTCGCTCTTCGTCAAGTGGCTCGATCTTGCCATCCACTGATAGCGCCATTAGCTCGAACTTGTCGTCGGTGAGGCACAACGATAGATCGTCTTCTGCCCAATTCCTCGGGGTGTCCGGTAATATAAAAGACCATCCAATCCGCTCATAATAGCCATCGTGTGCTTGAAGGAGTACGAAATCAACTCCATAGCGATTGCTAGACGATATGATCGCGATCTTCATTTCGCATTCTATTTCAACAGGTTCATCCCAAAAGACCTGACTCATGCGCGAAAGACCTTGGCCCAATGGGAGGAGGATCCCATATTCTGAGTTGCCACCATTAGAAATGTTAATGTTGTGTTTACAAACGCTGACAAATCTTGTTCTCAGCAGCAGACTGATGTGTTGAGCCATCCCAGCCGGATTAAGTTTAGTAGATTGTAGAATTGTAGAAAGAGATCTCTTATCATGTGGTGTATCGACAAATACACACCCTTGGTATGTGTCGAGATACTCAATGTATCCAGAAGACCAGCCTAAAGGCGACCAGCTAGGAAATCCTTCACGTCGATGTCGTGGCCGCATGTGTCGCCACGACAGATGTATCTGGACCTTCTGAAAATCAGATGAGTCCAGCAGAACCGCTGGATCAGAGCGCGTTGAGATTGCCTCCTGCCTTTTGTCCGAGCTCGATTCACAGACGCTAAACGGGACTGCCCAGATGTGATACTCGTCGCTCGTCTGGATGAAGTCCAGAGTACTTGCAATTGCATTGAGAGCATCGGAATCGTGACTCACTCTGAGAACGCAGTATTTCTCAATGATATCACAGGCTCCGCGCAGAGGTGATCCTACGCGACGGGGCTCTCGGGCTCCGCACCATTGGAGTCCTTCAAATTTGCGATGGTCATTCCCGAACTCTCTACCCCATTCGCAGCGCGTACTTGTATTGCAGCTAAAGATGACTTGACTTTCTGTAAACAATAGCCGCCTTCTGGAGAAATTTGCCTCTTGAAAGGTCCAAGCTCGGGACGCCCAGACTGTATTGCGTATGTCATCAAAGTATGCACTTCCGTGGAGAATGGTCCAAGGTAGAGCAGACAAGCAGACAGATCCAACAGTTTCGTGATACCCATGATTAGGAGATCTTCGGTAAGGTTCAACACCGGGTAGACCGTGAGTGGGATCTTGTCCCGCTGCAGCGATGATGGTGAGTTGCGCCCACCTGTAGATAGTGCTCATCTGTAGGATCTGTTCATTCTTACGCTGCTCATTCGTTTGGTCAATGCACTTGTAGAGGTTAGTAAGAGTAGGAACGTCGTAGGTTAACTCACATATCTATCGATCCAAAGGAACTCAAAGCCCAACTTACTCGTGACTTCAACGCTTTGCCTGATGACACGAGGAAGATTTTGCATGGAGGAAAGGTCGTCGTCGACGGATTGGGCACTGCCCCAGACGTATGATAAAGTAACATACTGGCAATTTGCCGGTGCATCCACAACCTTCAGTGAGGTGCAATCGATCACTCTTAAATTCAAAATAACATGATCCTGTGTGGGCAGAGAACAGCCTGTGTGATGCTCTTTGCATGTATCGAGGAGATCTTTGACCCGTGAGAACGAGATGAACGGTGGCGTCAATGACTGTAGCGCTGTCTGGGTCGTACGATCGCACACCACAATGTCCCAAGGGTTTCGCAACCCTTTGTAATGCCAGACTGACAAACGCTTAGTTTTAGGACCCGGCTCATAGATACTTCCCTCTGGACCCGCCGGAAATATGTGGCTAGCTCCAAATTTGCTAAACCAACGACACAAACGACAACCAGAGTCGTGAAGGGCGAACGAAACCAGAACTCCGTCGCTAGGAATTTCGTGCCAAGGAATACCTTGACAGCGTTTACATATATCGACAAAGTCAACATCTGCATTAGCCTTGCAGGCTATACATCTGTCAGCTCGAGGGTACCTTTCGCTTAGACGACGTTCATACCTTCCGAACGTTCGACAGAGTCTGAGAACTTCCAAAACTTTCTAATGCGAAGAAAGAAAGACATTTAAATAGCTGGGGATGAGAAAGGAATCAGCAACTTCATATGTGAGTGAGGGGTCGCAAGCATTTAGGTAAGGCAATTGCCAAGTCGTGCCAGCACATGCATACATAGCCCCTCACCACAACGCCTCCTCGCCTGATCTCAGCCTTGCGTGCTTGCTTCGCACATCGCGCTTCACCGGTCCCGATCAGGATCTCAATTTCATTTTGCCGGATTGGATCATGCGGGTGCCCAAGAAACGTGAGTATCCAGATACCCATCGTGCTCTACGGCACTCTATCAGCTCTGAGCATCTATCTGCAAGATGCGCAAGGCAGACAGCCTGATCAAAACCTGAACTAGCAAAACCCGCATTTAGATGGCCACAAACTTGATTAGCCCGTTTCACTGTTTTCTTTTTGTTGACAAGATACCTCAAAGTCCCGTGCTCGAAAACAGTAGTTCGGAATTTGCAAATGGACAACAGGTTCCAGTCTTGCAAATGACTTTGACGTAAACAATATGTCTTTGGGAAGAATTCATCCAAGAATGTTACGCACTTCTTTGAAAGGCGCATGAAGATCATGCCACCAAGCATAATCAGAAGAAGGTTTCACACTGCTCCAGGACCATATACTTGACTGCTCTTATCCACCCATGCATGTGTAGAAGTTCTCCCAGTAGTTAACAGATCCAAACACTTGATCATGCGCTCGTAATGTCGTCATGTTCTCTAAGCATGATAAGAAAGACGCAGGAGAACGATCTCGCCACAATCACTGCTTTTATGTGATCGAAGTTGCGTTATGCAGCTTGTCCAACCCAAATCAAGAAGATACCGCCACCATGATCGTACAAGTACTCGTGTCCAATCTTCATTACGGTGAAAATGGCCTGCGTTCTCTGCCCCGTACTTTGATACCATCTGGTGTTCCTCCAGATAATCAGTGTTCTCGATTTCTGTCAGCTCAACAGGTTTCTGCATCTTACCACACCTTTATCACCGTCACGGCTCGCCCAGGTCTTTTTGAGCTTCGCCTTTTCCCCCTCGAAGTTATCCTCACCGCCGGCATAAAACCTCTTCTCTTGAGGAATTACATTCTCTTCCGCCACCAGAACTCGCTCTCGCTCTAGCAGATCAGTTCGGTGTTGTTGACTGAAAGCAAAGCGTCGCAAAACATCGGAGGCAATGTCTGGTGTGAAACTCAATGCGTGAACCGTGCAAGGACGATATTTGCTTCCGTGAATGGACCATGCTAGCACTCGTATGTCCCAATTCTCATAGTTCGCTGATTTCTGCGTAGTTGAGTGCTATGCGCAGTAGACAAGGCTTACTATATAGCTGACAAACTGTCTGAGTGATGCAAAATGACTATGTTCGACGCAGTAGTAGCTCGAAGCCGCTGCTAAGTACTTCCGACGAACTGGAATGGAATAGGAAGAAGCAAAGAGCATATGTTGCCGGAAAACTTGTGAGCTTTCTGAGGGAGATGGTTCCTTGCTCACATTACAGTAATCAAGATCGAGGTGTCAGAAATGAGAGTTCCCGCGTGTATTTTCCATCTTGAACCAACCGGTCCGCGCGAATCATCAACGGCTTGTTCACCCGAAGATGATGCACTCTTCTGTAAATACATCTTTCCACCACTCGTAAGTATCCAAGTCTCCGAAAGATGTGCGAAGTCGCTCCTTGTCTGCTGGATCCAAGTCTTCCACATCTCTGACGTAAGTCCAAGTACCACCATGATCACGTTCATGCGACGAGCCCTCCTCTTCTGAGTCATCATGCCATATCCTTAGTGCAGATAAGGTCCCGCAACCCCCAACCCCGGTCAGGGTTTCCTTGTATAGATCGAAAGAGCCACACCGCTCGTAAATGTCGTCGCCGGTTACTTCGAGAAGGAGGAGAAACATACAGTCATCGTCTTCTGAGATCACTGCAGCCTTCAGGAGTGTCCCTTGTGCAGCTTCGAATCCATCCCAGTTCATATCCCTGATCACCTGGTGTCGACTGTCAAGCAACAGGGCAATTTCACTCCCACAGACCTCGGCAGTTCCTGTCTTTAAGGACAAATTAAGCTGCTGTGGTATCTTGGAATGATCTGTCCTGACATGCTGGATGTATTCTGACAACTCTTTGTGGCCCAAAGATGTGTGGAAGAAGATAGGGCCAATGTACGCGAGTCTGTATGACCAGGATATCGACCCAGAGCTCCATCCTAGGGGAGACCAGCTCGGGAAACCTGGTCGTCGACAACCATCTGAATTACGTTCCCAACCAAGACACAACGAATAATCAACACCGCCGAACGTCGGAGCAGCTTCTTTCGAGCTCATCTGTTGATGTGTCGTCTGGTGCTCCTCTAGACCGATGCAAACTGACTCGATTTTCTGGCCTGGAACACCCCAGAGATGAAAGGATTCGTCCTTCAGGAGTAGATTCAAAGTGCCCGAAATTGCTTTAAGGGCATCAGATTCGTACGATAGCGTGCGTTCACAGTACTGTTTTATAATCGTCCAAATAGGTCCCGTCTTGAGGTCACTCGTTCGTAGCACGAGATTGTACCATGGCACCAGCCAGAGAAGATGCCCACCGTTGTATAAACCCCTTCCTGACTCAAGGTACGTGTTCTTGTTGCAGCTGAAGACCGCCTGATCATCCGTGAAGATTAACCGTCTCCTCGAGAACATTGCTTCCTGATACGTCCAGGCTCGAGTTGCCCAAACAGATGTAGCTATAATGTTAAAAACGCTCTCTAGTACATACACCTCAGACTTGAGAGCCGATAGGCAAAGTGTATCAAGTTTCTCGTGATTTGCAAAGACACCGGATCGCGGTTGCAGAGCTATACCTGGTAAGCCATGGTTAGGATTGCTACCTGCAGCAGCAATAACGGTGAGCTGTGCTGCACTGTAAATGGTGCTCATCTGATTAATCTGATCATTCTTATGTGCTTGATCCTGTTGGTCAATACACTGAGTTTGCTTAGTGGTGCTTATGACAGAATATACAATAACACTTACATATCGATCAACCCAAAGATATCTATAACCTAGCTCAACTGTAACATAAATGCTATGTTCGACAGTAAGAGGTATGTCTTGTGTGATATCAGACCCTTGAGCAGCGTAGACTCCACCCCAGACGTATGACAAGGCAACAAAGTCGCAATCTGCTGGTGCATCCACAACCGTTCGCGTATTGCAGTCGATGACTCTCAAATTCAAGGGTTTTCGATCCACTTCTATCGAACATGTATGCTCATGGTCTGTAGCACAACTTCGAATATGATCTCCAATCGATGCAAGCGACATGACCGGAGGCTTTGACAGCACCCGGAGGGCCACTTCAGCCTGCTCAATGCTGAGATCCGAGACCAAGATTGTCATGTTATCATGTAAAGGATTTCTGCCATGTATTTTGAAAGCTCTCGGCTGAAATTTGGGCTCGTCCAGCAGTTCACTGATGTCATTAGGAACAGGGATACATGCCAATCTCATCAATGTGAAATCAGATTCCTGGCATGATGGATAGAGCAGACGGCAGATGCGGCAACTTGGTGAAAACGACTCGATCCAAATGCTGAAATCTCCAGGTGCGTTGACCCAGGGTATCTCGCTACAGCGCGTGCAAACGTCGGCCGGAGCATCGTCCAGACCAAGTGCAGCGACTGCGCCACCATCAGCATCAGCCAGATGAACATCAGAGATAGAACTTCGACATACTAAGCTCAGAGATGCCAGACATTGTTTGATTATCCATACATGTGTGCGGGGATCAAGGTTGCAAGGACGAGTATTTGTGTTGCCGTGTGATATGACGGAACGAGGGTGATGATTATGGTATGTAGCAGGTCGGGCAGCTGCCGATGATGCACCTGCCTGCTTAGCACAGCCCCTCACCACCACACACAATCATGACTCTCAGCCTTGCGTGTTATTTCATGTTGTTTGAAGAGGTGATCATCGAAAGCGTCAATATCTAGTGCGATTATTCCCTCTAAAGACACTCAACTAAGCGAATGTTCCCAATACGAACATTCAGGCAATTATTTTTTCAACAGCCCACCCTCCCCCCTGTTCCTTCCTCTGAAGTACCCTTCTAATCCCCAGCCCCCAGCCTTGACTCCCCTTCTCCCCCACCAACGTCATCTCAACCTCACACTCCCTCCTCTCAGGCGCATCCGCCTTGCGCGCCAGCTCCGCGATCTTGCCCTTCGGCTTGCTAGCCTGCAACAGCGGCGTGCCGAGCGCGATGTTGATGAGTTGGGGTCGCGTGACGGGCGTGAGCGGGTGCATCCTCGTCTTGGGGGTCTTGCTGCCGTGGACTGTGGACGAGGCCGCGCGCTGGAGGTGGCTGTAGATGATGAAACCAGGCAGCTTTGCGGGGGGAGTGCGAGCAAGGAGCGTGGAAGGGTGCAGGTAGACGTATCTGTCGTTTGGATCGTCGCTGTGCTTCGTGTCCGACGACGCGAAGAGCGTGACGTACGGCACGTCGATGGCCGTCTTCGGCTTGCGGGCGAGCTCCGGCGGCACGGGGGCGAGGTCCGCCCGCATCGCGACCTGGTCGATGAATCCCGCCGCGCAGATCTGGGTGAGCAGGTTGATGCTCTTCTCCGAAGGGGCGGGGAGCTGCGCCTTGTAGGCGCCGATGGCGGTGGGGCGGTGGGTGCGCACGATGCTGGTCAGCTGTTGCCTGAGCTGGGAGGCTTCGTGCATGGCTTTGGCGTTGAGGAACATGTCCTCGCAGAAGCGGGTGGGGTCGGATTCGTAGGCGTAGGCGCACACAGCGTTGCTGTGTTTGATGCAGTCGCTTTGCTTGGCGTTGACGCTGAGTTTGGCCAGCGCGGCGTTGTAGGCTTTGCGCAGGAGGGAGCGCTCCTCAGCTTCGATGTTGTCTTGCTCGGTGCGCACGGCGTCCGGGTCGCGCGTGGGCTCGCGGAGGCCGAGTTTGTTCTCTGGGGTGACGAGCTCGGGGACGGAGAGAGCGGCTACGAGGGCGATGGTCTCGGCGGTAAGGTTCTGAGCGACTCCCATGGCCAGCATGCGGGCGAAGCGGGGGTTGAGGGGATATAGGGACAGCTCGTGTCCGAGCTTGGTGACCTTGCCATCAGGTGAGAGTGCTCCTAGGTAGGATAGGAGGTTTTCGGCGCGCTGTAGGCTCTCCCGGTCTGGCGGCGTGGGGAATGGGAAGTTGACGACTGGCGCTCCCATGCTCTTTAGCTGCAGTACCACACCTTCCAGCGGTGTCCGGGAGATTTCTGGCGCAGCGTACTCCTCGAAATCACGCTCGAAAACTGCAGATGAGTACAGGCGGTAGCAGTGACCAGGACCAGTACGACCAGCTCGACCAGCTCTTTGATTGGCACTAGCTTTGCTGATCCAGCCAACTTCGAAGCTCTGTACACCAGTGATAAGATCGTACTTCTTCTCTTTAGCTCTTCCGCAATCGAATACGTATCGAACGCCAGGGATTGTCAAACTTGTTTCTGCCACGTTGGTCGCCAGAACGATCAATCGAGATCCTTCCGGGGGCGGCTCGAAAACACGCATCTGCTGGTTCGTTGGTAATTGCGAATAGAGCGGCAAGACGTGCACATTCATCACTGTGTCTTCAGGCTTCTCTTCGTTGATGTTGAACTCTTCGTCGTCTTCATCGTCATCCAATCCCATAATGACGGAGTCCTCGGAATCAGAGCCGTCGTTGTCTTCGTCTTTACCGTTGCTTGGGCCAAACTCGAGATCCTCTGTCTCAACGGGGGCTTCTGCCGGATTGATTCGTACTTTGCCGGTCTTGACATCCTGACCCTGCGTCGAGGGGAACGCCTGTTTGAGACGTTTGGCAAGATTGGAGATTTCGCCCTGACCCGTAAGAAAGACCAGCATAGCTCCAGGTGGCAGCTTCCGATGCCCCCTGACGACCTTGCGGTACATCTCTTCGACATAGTCCCGTTGTGTTTGACGAGCAAAGTGATTTGTGACAGTGAATTGGCGACCTTCAGCTTTCAGGAGTGGGGGCGGTTCATTCCTGAAGAGACGCTTATTGTCGGTAAAGTCCGATATCCTGAGAGTGGCCGACATGATGATGAGTTTAAGAGGCGTGACCTTGGGATCATCCTTTGCCATTCCAGCGCGAAGATCGACAATTCTGCTGAGCATGCCAATGAGGATATCAGTATTGACGCTGCGCTCGTGAGCTTCGTCAATAACGATTGCGGAGTACTTGGAAAGTATGAAGTCTTGTGTGATCTCGCGCAGAAGAACACCGTCGGTCATGAACTTGACTGCGGTCTTTGCAGTTGTGGTGGTATCAAACCGAATCTGATGGGCCACCTTGGAGCCATGGTCACCCAGCTCGTCACTCACACGCTTCGACATACTGACTGCAGCAACTCGTCGCGGCTGTGTGACACCGATCAGGCCTGGAGTGGGTCCATCTGGCGAGCCGTATCCTGCTTCAAACAAAAACTGCGGCACTTGTGTGGTCTTACCGCTACCTGTGGCACCCCAGACCACAACCACGTCGTTATTGTGTATAGCCTCCATGATCTTCTGCTCTTCTGCTACAACTGGAAGCTGCAATCTAGCCTCTTGTATTTCGGGCGTCCTCTGCACATGAACGCTATAAGCTTTCCTTGTAGCGTCGGTTGCGGTGTTTGTTTCGAGTTCTCGAGGGAGCGGGTCTTGCTCAGGCGCTCGTGGGGTGAAGTTTGCAGGCTTGGCTGGCATTGCGTATTCCAGTTGATTCGATGGTACAAAGCCAATTTGCTCGTTTCGTTGACTGGTGGCCCAGGCCTTGAAAGCCGACGTCCGCTCTTTCCTTGCGATCTTGTTCTCCTCTGGATCCAGGCTGCTGTCACTGTCGCTGTCCTCCTCGGAATCTTCCTCTTCTGAGCCTTCTGACTCGTTTGTGTCTTCCGATTCATCTGATTGAGCGTCTGAGTCGTCCTCGATATTAGACCCTTCGCTTGATTCTGCCTCGCTGGCGTCTGAGCCATCATCATCAGCGCCAGATTCGTCCGAGTCGAAGCCTTCCCATGCCACCTCCTCCTCGATGACTACGGGCTTGCCCTTGGCTTTTCTCCGCTTCCTGACTTGTATGACGGGCTTGCCTGACTCGTCCAGCTCAAGCGGACGCTTCAGACCACCTCCAAACAGCCCAAAGCTGCCAGCCGATTTGGGCGGTTCGGGAGCCGTGGACTGAGCGGGCGTGGGCTCTGGACTGTGCGAGGGTGACCGACTTCGTTTGCGTGACGCAAGCTTGGGGCTCTTTTTCGACTTCTTGGGCAGTGTGGGCGCGGCCTCCATCTCCACATCGCTTCCTGGAGCCGAGCTTTCAGCTTCTGGCTCTCTAACCGTGTGCTCCTCGAAGAGCAGTCCCTCATTCTTCTCAACGTCCACCCCAGCTTTGCGCTCTGCGTACGCGCGCTTCAGAGCTTCGCGCTTGGTATCATTGCCACTACCGAGCTTTCGCGAACTTTGAAAAAGGCTCGTGTCGACTTTGTGCGACTGCGAAGCCAGTTTCTTGAGCAATTCCAGGTTCTCTTCCTTCTTCAGCTTGGTGTCGACGTACTTGTCCAGTCGCTTCTTCTTCTTGCTGCTCATCTTGCTCTGGGTGTCGCGCACCAGCTCGTCCTTCATCGCGCGCCGCCTCTCCTCTCGCTCCTTCTGCTCCACCGGCAGGATCTGCTCCACATTCGCTTCGGCCGGGGCATCGTTGCGAGCTGCAGCCTTCTGGCGCGCTACAACCTTGTGCTTGCGCTGACGAGGTACGAACTTGGGCATATTGTTGTCGCGGTCCTGCGCCAGGCTTCAAGACGCTGCGATCAGCATCCAAATTTTGGCGGGACCGGCAAGATGGCGCACGCTAAAACCGACCTTAGCGGCGGGCGGTGAGAGCCTCCGCAGACCCCCGAAAGCTCGAGGTCCCCACCAGCGACCGTGGACCCCTCAAACGTACATCTTGTCTATCTTTGGGATGCGTCCAGCTGATTACATATACATTCTCCTTCCATCATGGCAACGGCAACAGGAGAGTATACAGTCACGCCAGCGCCGTTCCCAGCGCGCTCCAAGTCTACGTCTTCCAGCATCAATGGATTGGACACCACTGTGACGTCCATGTCTTTCGCAGACAAAATCCTCATCACAGTCACGCAGCAAGGGCGTCTGGCACACTGGGTTGGTGCACCATCTTCTTGTCAAAGGTGTCTACAAGCTAACTGATACCACTAGGTCCACGTCCCACTAGATGTATCTGCGACAGACGCGTCGATGATCTCACAAGCCTATGGCGACGGCGACGATGATGAACCCGCCTCTGACCTCCTCCCAATGCATCATCTTACTGCGACGACCATTCTCGGCGGCACAATACCAGAGCTGGAGGTTCTCGGCACGACTTTGGCAACACAGATAGCGTCCGCCATCAAGACGCAGAATGACAGGGAGACACGGATGGTGGTTCTTGGTATGGGCTTGGACAAGAGCATGGGTGGAAGGGGAGAGTTCAGCGAGTTGGTGGGATTGTTGCTGGAAGTGTTATGAGTTTATCAACGTCACACATGAGGGACCTCTCCACGTATTCACCGAATACGACATGGGATGGACACTGAGTCAGTGAGCGAGCGCATCGTTATGCAGCTCGTGGGTCTATTGGTCGCACCGGACAGTATGTCTACATATCCCAGACCAGATGTTGGTTATCATTCAAACGCCAGTCATGCTAACCCATGTCTAGAACCGAAACGCCGTAAAATGCTACCCATCATCGTTCTACAAGCTTGCGCGAAGCTTGTTGATCAGAAGATCGACCGAGTCCATATCGTTCGCATCAAGCGCCTCCGATGGCTTGTGTTCGTCCGGTACGTGTGCCATTGCGTCGTCAAGTGCAGGCTGAAAGTTTCTGACCGAAGACGAGAGCGCTGTAATGGCCTTCTTCTTGACTTTTGTCTCGTCGCTCCCTGTCGCCAGGCGAACGAGGGTGGGGATGGCGCCAAGCACCAGGAGCTGTATACTGTTAGCTGCTGTACATGTACTGAAGAGACCAGCGCGCTTACCTTCTCCTGCGTTTTGATGTTGTTCTGCACGGCAGTGCCAATGCACCACGCAGCATATCTCCTCATCTCGGCTTCCTTGCTCTCAAGCTGCGCAATCAGGGGTATCCAGAGGTTCAGGGACTCCAGGTTGTTCGCGTTGTCGAGGTTCTCAATGAGCTGCTCGAAGTTGTCGAATGCGGTAATCCGGTCTTCCAGATCGCACTCCTCCCTCTTAATGACCTCCATGTTGTCCTTCATCATCTGCGCATCCGACTTCATGTTGCCGCCGAACAAAGCTGCGAGAGCCTCAGCGTTCAACTGCGTCTTGGGCGGCTCTGCGCCCTCCGAGACCTTCGAGTTCTCGACGCTCCATTTCAAGAGCGTGTTCAAGTTAGGGTCATTCATTGCGTATAGCGTGGTAAGATTTGTAGAGGTGGTATAAAGTGTTGTATTGTTGCGACTCCACTGCTATTTGAACTGGGAGTATTTTTGGCGGGATGACGCAGATTTGGTTTTGCCGATGCTGCGGGAAGGTACGACCGGATTCGCGCGCCTTCCATTCGCTGGCAGACGTCGACCAACAGTAAAAGCGCATCGACCATTGAGGTCAAAACAGCGACAGCAATCCGCCATCGTTACAGCGGATTGAGGTATCATGTTTACCATGTCTTATCGAGCAGTCGTCGCGTTTACCGTATTCGAACGCAGTCGCCGTATCGCGGTCGCCGTGCATGGGTCCGGAGCTCCCGTAAGTGCCCCTCACCACGTGACCTGGACCCGCACGGGCAAGATTCCCTGGCGGGGATGTTGGGATTTGGCGGTGAGCGTCCGTGGATGGCTGGGGATCGCAATGCTGCCGAAGCTCCATTGCCCAGTGGCGGTCTGGCACGAGCAGGCACTTGCATAGTCCAAGCCCACGTCGTACGCATCGCAGTGCAATTGCCATCAGCCGTCAGCACAATCGCTGTAAACTGCCAAGCAGTCGAGATGCTGCCTTGGGCGAGACGCGCGTGTTCTGGTGTACCATCAGTGCCGTCCTCATTCTGTGGCGGACGAGCTTGCGTACCACCACCGATGTCTAAATGGTGATGCCTAGAAGCAACGCAATGCGAGTATAAAACGCCTCTGCAGCTCCAGCGGCAGGCTGTGCGTGCAATTAAGCCTTGACCGTGACGCTGCTCGCAATTCCGCTGCATCTTGCCCGTTCGTCGAAGCCCCCTAGACTACACCAACCTCGCCGCCTACCTACTGTCTGGGCAAGGCCGGCCCGCTTATTTCAGCAGTGGGCACCCACTCGCCTCGCGCACTCTGCAAGACCTTAACCACAACCACCACCGCACCCGTAAGCTTCCCCGACATCCGTGTCTCTATCTAAACCCCGACTCGGACAACCTGTCCTTCTCTTACTGACTCTCCTTTTCCAGAGAGTACTTATTGCACTCCGCCCACACAACTCTCTACTACTCCTAATCTACCACCTAATCAGCCAACATGGAAGGTAAGCAGCTGAGCCCACCGCCCCCAGCACCGCCGCCGCCCATCCCCTGGCGATGCGCGTCTATCTCAATGAGCTCTGCTAACGTTTGCTTCTCAACGCAGAGGAAGTCGCAGCCCTCGTCATCGACAATGGGTGAGCTCATACCCCCCGATGTCCAACTCCTGCCATCCCTGTCGTGGAGGGGCTGTCGGCGTTGGCATTGGCATCGCCCACGACGTCGACGAGCCGCCCCAGCCCTGCGACAGGCCCGCATGAGCGATGCACACTCGATGGACATACGCTGACGATTGATAGTTCGGGTATGTGCAAGGCCGGTTTCGCCGGTGATGATGCGCCCCGAGCAGTCTTCCGTAAGTCCCCAACCCGCCACCTGGCAGCAGCGGGAGCATAAGCAGCCATGCATTGCGCCCGCCCTGTCGCCAGGCCACCTTCGCGAGCATGTCCTAACAGCCTGCAGCCTCCATTGTCGGTCGTCCCCGTCACCATGGGTATGACGCTCTCCTTGGCAGCTCCTACCCCCCGAGCTAACCGTGACGCAGTATCATGATCGGTATGGGACAGAAGGACTCGTACGTTGGTGACGAGGCACAGTCGAAGCGTGGTATCCTGACTCTGCGATACCCCATCGAGCACGGTGTTGTCACCAACTGGGACGACATGGAGAAGATTTGGCACCACACCTTCTACAACGAGCTGCGTGTCGCCCCCGAGGAGCACCCCGTCCTGCTCACCGAGGCTCCCATCAACCCCAAGTCCAACCGTGAGAAGATGACACAGATTGTTTTCGAGACATTCAACGCCCCCGCGTTCTACGTCTCCATCCAGGCTGTCCTGTCCCTGTACGCCTCCGGTCGTACCACCGGTATCGTTCTCGACTCCGGTGACGGTGTCACCCACGTTGTCCCCATCTACGAGGGTTTCGCTCTTCCCCACGCCATCTCGCGTGTCGACATGGCTGGTCGCGATTTGACCGACTACCTCATGAAGATCCTTGCTGAGCGTGGTTACACTTTCTCCACCACCGCCGAGCGCGAAATCGTTCGTGACATCAAGGAGAAGCTCTGCTACGTCGCTCTCGACTTCGAGCAGGAGATCCAGACCGCCAGCCAGAGCTCCAGCCTCGAGAAGTCCTACGAGCTTCCCGACGGTCAGGTCATCACCATTGGCAACGAGCGCTTCCGTGCTCCTGAGGCTCTTTTCCAGCCTTCCGTCCTTGGTCTTGAGAGCGGTGGTATCCACGTCACCACTTTCAACTCCATCATGAAGTGCGACGTTGACGTCAGGAAGGACCTGTACGGCAACATTGTCATGGTACGTATTGTCACGACGCACGCTGAGTATGGCGAGCTAACAATGACCAGTCTGGTGGTACCACCATGTACCCCGGTATCTCCGACCGTATGCAGAAGGAGATCACTGCTCTTGCTCCTTCCTCCATGAAGGTCAAGATCATTGCTCCTCCTGAGCGCAAGTACTCCGTCTGGATCGGTGGTTCCATTCTGGCCTCCCTCTCCACCTTCCAGCAGATGTGGATCTCGAAGCAGGAGTACGACGAGAGCGGTCCCTCCATTGTCCACCGCAAGTGCTTCTAAGGTACTGCAATCCCCGCGCCGACACGATCCCACCGACTGACGAATTTCCTTCCAGCGTCTTCCTGCGTACGATTCTCGAGATTATGACAAGCCTGGTAGCGGAGGCAACGTTGCAATGGCGCTCTGTTACCCCGGGGTTTCATGCATGACGGTTGTTCACAAAAAGGCAAAGCTGGCGAGCGATTGGGTGTTTAAGTTATGCAGCAGTTTGCGCTCATATATGGAGGTTGATAGGATCCTACCAATATAGCTTAGAACCTGGACATTCTCCTATCTTGTACCCAAGCGCTTTGTGATCGAATTGATATCTGTATGACATGCTCCGAGGGTTGTGCAATTTTTTTCACCGTACAATCTGCTGAGGGTAAGCAGTACATTACTATGCGTGCAGGACACTAACCACTCTCCGCACCATGAGACGGTGGCTCCCATGACTTTCCTGGTTGCACACGGTAACAGAACCGATGTCATGGTAGCCATTGGTAGATGTGCCCGTTGACTGCCTGATTGGGAAAGGTCGCGTTTGATAGCGCCCTGTCTGTCAGCTTTTGAGCCTAGGATTCATGAGTTCTGACGCATCCTCCAGTATTAAATGGTTACCAACGGCACTGCTGACCTGAGTTTCTGCGTTGCGTCGGCACTTCATCTGTAGACCGGACATTCCAGTCTCGTTATATTGTACCTGTCCTACCAAGTATCGGCGCAGGAGCAATATATTCCAGTCTTACCATGTCTACCACCACCAACAACTCAAACGGCCCAGCAATCCATGCCAACAGCGATGAGACGACCCCTCTCCTCGCCTCTGTTGCCACGGAACCCGTCACAGAACCAGTGCATGCCTCCATCCCAGAAACCAGCAGCAACGGCGTCCACGCCTCAGACGAAGATGCACCACTACCCAAACTCCAAATCCTATTCCTCTCCTACACCCGAATCATCGAGCCCATCGCCTTCTTCTCCATCTTCCCTTACATCACCTCCATGATCGAGAACGTAGGCGGGAAAGCGCCCGAGGACGCGGGATTCTACGCCGGGCTGATCGAGTCGCTCTTCTCGCTGACGCAGATGTTTCTCATGGTTTTCTGGGGCAGGGCTTCGGATCGCTACGGACGCAAGCCCGTGCTGGTGTTCAGTCTGCTGGGCCTGGCGGTGGCGACAACGCTGTTCGGAATGAGTCAGAGCATCGCGCAGATGGTTGTGTTCAGGTGCATTGCGGGTGTGTTTGGGGGCACGGTGGTCACGCTGCGGACTATGTTCAGTGAGATTAGCACCAAGCGGACGCAGGCGAAGGCGTTTTCGTATTTTGCGTTTGGGGGCAATTTGGGAATTACTCTTGGGCCGCTTCTAGGTATGAGCTTACTGCGAGGGCATGGATGAGCAACGCTGATGAATATTGTCTAGGCGCCGCGTTCGAGAGACCGGCTGAGAAGTATCCGCGCGTTTTTGGATACCAGTTCTTCCGAGACTACCCCTACGCGCTGCCTGGGATGGTCATCTCAGCTCTCACACTCGGTGCAGCTCTCACGACTATATTGTTCGTCAAGGAGGTACAACCACCCCCCAGCCCGTCCGCGATCCCGACTAACACCCCCACCAGACTTACCACGTCGACAGAGCCGCAAAACCCACCAGCAAACCCCCCATGACCATCTGGCAGCTCCTCAACTCCCCCGGCGTCCCCCAAGTCCTCGCCATAAACCAATACATTGCCCTCCTGGCCTTCACCTTCACAGCCGTCAACCCGGTCTTCCTGCACATGCCCGTCCTCCTCGGCGGCCTTGGTCTCCCCGACGAGCTCATCGCAGCCGTAATCGGCTTCTCGGGCGCCTCGCAAGCCGCGTGGCTGCTCCTCGTGTTCCCCTCTCTGCACCGGCGCATCGGCACGGGCGCGATTCTGCGGCTCGCTGCGCTCATCTGGCCTTTCTTCTTCGCCATGCACCCGCTCTTCAACGCGCTGCTGCGCCACGGGGACAAGGCGACCTTCTGGGCTCTTGCGCCCCCTGCGCTCGGGCTGGGGAGCAGCGTCGCCATGGCGTTTACGGCCGTGCAGCTGGCGATCAACGATGTCGCACCCAGTCAGGAGACGTTCGGGACGCTGAATGCGATTGTGCTTGCGGCGAGTGCGGGGATGAGGGCGGTGGTGCCCGCGCTCGCGACGGGGCTGTATGCCGTCGGGGTGAAGTATCACGTCCTGTGGGGCCAGATGTTCTGGGTCGTGGAGGTGGCCATTGGAGCGGGGTTGGTTTTTATGCTGAGGTTGTTGCCAGAGAAGGCGGAGGGGAGGGTGGTGAAGAGGGGGGCGGGGAGGGGGGAGGAGTAGGGCGGGTTTGTTAGGAGAATTGGGCACGCGGGCCCGTGTTGTCTTGATATCTTGTGATAATCTCGACTGCGAGTCGGACCTAGACCGTCCGATTACATTCACGAGCGGATCGGAACTCCCTTCCTGATAACTTCGGGGCGATCAAAGCTCCCCCTTCACATCTTCTCCCCCACCCTAACCACAATCTTCCCCCTCGCCCTCCCCGCCCTCAACTTCCCATACGCCTCCCTCGCCTCCCCGAACCCAAACACCTCATCCACCACCGGCCTGACCTTCCCCTCCCTCACCATCTCGCTCAGCCCCAGATAATCCTCATGGCTCGTCGACGCGAAAGCGAACGAAAACGGTCTCTGGCCCCCTCCTAGCCATGTCGGTACTACGAAGCGGAAGGCCAGGTCATAGAGGAACGCAAGGCTGACCTGTGAGCCGATCTGGACGTATTTCGCGCCGGGGGATGTGAAGTTGGGGGACTCCCAGTAAAGAGAGGCGGGTTCGCCGACGTTGTCGAGGATAAAATCGAACTTTTGGGTGCTTTGGGATAGGAGGGCTGGGACGTTAGAGGTGCGGTAGTCGATGGCGTGGTCGGCGCCTAGGTCTCTGCAGAGCTGCGCGTTGGCGCCTGTTTTCGTCCGTTAGCCAGGGGATTTCCCATTCCATTGCGCTCGCGTCCCCGCAACAGCCCGTCCCCATTCCCTCGAACCCGACCATCTTCACAAGATGGAAACCCTCTAGGAGACTCACCAGAACACGTCACCACCACCTCCGCCCCCAACGCCTTGGCAATCTGCACCGCGAACGTCCCCGTCCCGCCGCTCCCCCCGTTCACCAACACCCTCATCCCACTCCTTACGTTCCTACTCAGAGCCTGATAGGTAACCAGCCCGCACACCCCCAGCGCGCTTGCCTCTTCCATCCCGAGTCCCTCGGGAATCGCCACCGTGCCCTCCGCGCTGCCGACGATGTATTCCCCCAGCGAGCCGAACTGCTGCTTCGGCTCCAGTTTGCCGAACACGCGCGTACCGGGCTCTAGGCGCGAGGACGGGGTGGAGAGCACGATTGTGCCGCTGAAGTCGAGGCCCGGGATCGCGGGTTTGGGGATCGCGAGACGGCCGACTAGAGGCAGTTCGGGCAGTTTGTAGTCCACGGGGTTGAGGGAGGCGGAGTGCACGCGGATTAGGTAGGTTCCTGGGAATAGGGGGAGGGGTGGGAGGGGGGCGGTTTGGGAGAGGGACAGGGCGCGTTCGAGGGTTGTGGGGCAGGTGGTGTAGGTCCAGGCGCGCATTGTTTTGGGGAGTTTGGGTGGGGAGGTGGTGGTGGTGGTGGATGTCATGGTAGCTGTCTGAACGTCAAAGTCAAGGCAATGAGAACCTGGGGCTCGAGGATTCGGGTCGCCATTTCAGATATACTTCCATCTGTGGTTGCTGCATGCGTTTTGGGTGTGGATGGATGATGTCGTGTCGCATGGCGTGCAGCGACTCGGCTTGGTGCCCCGGATCCCCACGCGGAGATGTTGGATCGCCATTTCTTGACGTGCGAGCCTATGCTCGGAGAAGCCTCATGGTTTGAGACGAGATTTCGGTCATCTGAGAGACACTGTTCTTCTCAGTAGTCTAAGATTTACGCAAAGTTGTTGGATCGCCGGGTTCTGGAGAAGTGTCAGGGGAGGCGGGCGCGCCGGCGAACATTGCAGAGTCTATAGTTTTCTGTAGGTCGCTATGAAGCCTCATCCCCAATCATTAAGAGAGAGGCAATACAGCCGGTCTAATCAATCATATTGTGTGTCGGCATCGTAAGCTGTAGGCGTTCAGGAGCTTGTTGTTGGTTGTGGAAGCTGCAAGCGTGCCCCACTTTTCCTATCCTGTTGGTCATCCCCCGCCACTGCCAGTATGAACATCAACGGCACTAAACGCCGCCTCATTCATATTCATCTTGGTTCTCCTGGTTGCACTTTGGCTAGCGTTGTCACACCCTCCAGGCTCCAGTAACAGTCGAGAAGCGAGCCCATACACGTGGAGCGTGCGCGCACCTGGACGACCGTTTCCCATTGCTATCAGATGTTGTATATTGAATTTTCACACCAGCGAACGCGTGTCAGAGACTGGTGTATTAACTACACTCCCGCTTCGTTTGATTGGCAATTCTCTTCGTCATACGATGAGACCCACACTCAACCGGCACCACCTAAATCACTTAACTGCACAACTTCCGAAATGCGTTTAAGGTTGGATGAAGATCCCAGCACACGCGAACGTGGGGAAAGCACAAAATGGGTCGCAGATGTATGCTCATCACACTCTGTCAGACTCCTGGACCCATTGATTCTTATTGCCAGTCTCTGCGGGATGAGCTTGACAGCCAAGGTGGTTTCATGGGGTGTATGGTCACCTTATCTATTGGAAGATGGTAAGGCAGACAAAGACGCTGATCCATGTGTAGCTATCTCATTGCCTGGAGTAGCGGAGTTGATGCGGCTTTCGACGGTACATCTGTGCTAATCTCGGTGTACAAGGCAGACTTGTTTGGTAGGTGTTCGTACATCCGGACTCTACGAGCATTCAATGAATGCATGAATGCAACGCCGACTTTGTTGCTTCACTTGAGGAAGTTGGGTCTGGCTTCGAGAACATCGATGTCGGAGAAGTCAAGCGTCCGCATTCCCGTCCGATGTCACCAATGCTGTACTCCAGCTGCATTGTCGGGCATCTTCTTACTTCTAAAGACTTGAGCGACGATTCACGTCACAGGCTTGTGGCTGCATTGTCTTCTGGATTGGCGCGTCTCTATCTTGGACCTATGCATGTTGCCGAGCAGATGCAGTTATCCATGCGCTTGTACGTAGACTGCGAACTTTCGGATGACGATCAAGTGCCTCATCCCAAAGAAGCGGTTGGACTCTCATTTACGTTTTCGTCCAGTTTGATCCTTTCGAGTGGGGCGTTGAGGTGAATAGATGGAGAAAAAGCAGGGCGTTTCGAAGCTGTCTATGGAGCGGTGAAATCCCCTGAAGCATTCTAATCACCAAGCGAGAGCCACCCACAGCAAAGACATTTGCATAGGTTAGGTTACGGCTGAATTCGTCGAATTACTCCGGAGACTTCGAAACGAGTGTAAGGCGCATTTCCGGTGCCAGTCAGCTAAACTTCAACTTGCGACTCGCCTTTAGGGAAGCCTCGTACAGTCAAATTGAAGCTCAATGCAGAAAGTAGGGAAATCAGATGCCTAAATCACGGATATCCGCGCTCGGGGTCCATGGAGATATTGAAGCAGGGTGCGTTGGCCATACCAGGAAGCACAAATCTGGTGTTCTTTGCGTAAGGCGTTCCGCGCTTGCACTGTTGTTGCCGACTCAGCCTCGCGTCCCCACTTTACCGCAGTGAGCCTTGCCGCCTTACGACATTCATCCGCAAAGTTACTTTGACACGAAGTTCTGTTGTGTCGCTACTTGTCGATCATGGCTAAATGGATGCGTTCTCCATTGCCGTTGATTCATCCTATGCAACACCGCCTCTTTTTGCATTACTGCTAGGGCAAGATCCTTCGGAGGAAACACTTACATATTCATGCATCCTCAACGCCTCCTTTCTTAGCATACCCTCACAATTTGGTGGCTATTATCCAGAACATGAATCTGCTTTTTCGGCAGATATGGGCGTTGATACGCAAGAACTGGCTTCTTGTTTGTGTCAGACGTCCGATTGCGACTCTATTCCGCGCATTTTTGTTACCGTTGGTCATCATTCTTATCCTGGGGTACAGCAAAGAGTTCTTTGCCTCATCTTCACAGCACTGGGGTATATCCTCACCGCATGAGGTAAGTGTCCAGCAGCATTGTGCGGCTCTACCCATGTCAATGCATTTCTGACTTCTCGACAGCTGCGGTCTCTGTCATCAAGTCTTGCCGCCAATGCTGGCCACGATATCGTAGGTTTTGTGGACAATGGCATGAAAGGCGGAGAAGTCGCTTCTGTCATTGATGCGTTGTCACAAACGATCCGGGCTGCCGGAAAGACTCCCAAGATATACAAAGATACCCGGGATCTTGCACTAGAATGCAGAACGGACGACAAGGGCACAACACCTTGCTATGGTGCGGCTGTATTCTTCTCCAGCCCTACCGAGGGTACGAACTACTCTAGCCAGGGCAATTGGAATTATACTATTCGTGGCTCAGATGGCGGATCAGCAGACGTCAGATCGTCCGACAGTACCCCTGAGAGGGATATGTTGCCTTTCCAGAGGGCGTTGGACACAGAGATCATCTCGCGATTCAAATCAGGCAACCAAACACAATTACCAGTCGACGTGCAGGTAATCGCGTATACAGATCAAGATATGGATGCACTGGCAGACAGTCGTACGGCGAATTATCTTGGTCTTGCTGTCTCTATCTTTGGTCCGCTATTCGCCTTTACACTTGTCGAAATCGTGTACCACATGACATCATTCGTGTCGCATGAACGAGAGTTGGGTAGGTTGTCGGACCCTAAGTTATAAAATTGCCTTTACTGACCGCCGTTAGGAATGTCTGGCTTAATTGATACAATGATTCCGGGAGGGTCCAACGCCCGGGGCCGAGTCGTCCGACAAATCGCAACATACATATCATTTGCAGCGATTTACCTTCCAAGCTGGCTAGCTATAGGTATCGTACTCTCTGTAGTCGTCTTCCCGAACTTTTCACAAAACATGCCGCTCGGGTTCACCATACTTTCTGGATTTGCCTTCACTGGTTTTGCTTTGTTCGGCGCCTCATTCTTCAAGAAGGCTCAATTGAGTGGTTCGATCATGATCGTAATCACACTTGTATTCGCCATTCTGCCAACTGTACTGTTCGAGCAGACGAAAGCTACATGCGCTATCTTGAGTTTCCTTTGCCCGTCTGCAAATTTCACCTACTTCATCACAGGCGTCGGAACGTTCGAACAAGCCGGCAAAAGAGTCAGGATGACAGAGGTGGCCTACCCAGAGTACACAGACACCTATCGTCTGCCGCTTTACATTCATTGGATTGCCCTCATCATACACGTTCTGGTTTTCCCACCATTGGCATTCGCAACAGAACATATGTTCTTCTCGACGACTTCCCAGCATCGAAAATTTGTACCTTCGGCAATTGACGATCCGACTGTAACTTTGTCAGGCTTTGGAAAGACGTAGGTATCCTGCACCCCAACATAAGTTTGACAATACTGACTTTCCCAGCTATCAACCTGGGTTTTTTGCGCGAGTCTTCAAACGCCGCAAGGCTGTGCATGCTGTTACCAGCCTGGATATCAAGGCATACCCAGGACAAATTCTCTGTTTGCTGGGTCCAAATGGAAGTGGAAAATCTACAACACTCAACTGTATCGCTGGTTTCCAGAAGGTGTCTTCTGGTTCTCTAGTCATCGATTCCGACGGAGGACTCGGCTATGCCCCTCAGCACAACGTCATCTGGTAAGATGAGACATGCATAATGATCGCGCCCTACTAACATTACCAGGCCAGAGTTGACTGTACGCCAGCATGTCCGTATCTTCAGCGATCTCAAATGCCTAGCGGCTGTCAATAACGAGGTCGTCAACGATCTTGTCAAAGGTGTTGACTTGGTCGGGAAGCTCCCTGCCAAAGCGAAGACTTTATCAGGGGGCCAGAAGCGCAAGCTTCAACTTGCCATGATGTTCGCTGGTGGTAGTTCTGTGTGCTGCGTGGACGAGGTTTCCACTGGTCTGGACCCTATTTCGCGGCGCAGGATCTGGGAGATTCTTCTGACTGAGCGAACTCGACGTACGATCATTATGACCACACACTTCCTGGACGAGGCCGACTATCTCGCTGATGATATTGCAATCATGTACAAAGGGACCCTTCGTGCATCCGGAACATCGGCGTCTCTTAAGCAAGCCTACGGAAACGGCTACACGGTGACGCTGCCTTCTCACGCCAACACCGACTTTCAGATCTCGGCACCTGTCGAGAGAGAGGACTCACGACTACAAACCGTCTTCCGTGTACCGACTGGTGCTGCTGCAGCTGAGCTTGCGGAAAGACTAGGGCATAGTGGTATGCGCGATTACCAACTCTCTGGGCCCACTATGGAAGAACTCTTCATGAAGGTGACTGGTGACACGATCCATGCTAGTACCGAATTGAAATCAGATGCGACGCCTGATGAGAGCAGTACCGCGGAGTTGAAATCACAGCACGCGATAGTGAACGCCTCGAGCGTGGACTACGAGCTCACGGAAGGGCGCCCTATATCTGCCTTCAAGCAATGGTGGTTCCTTTTCTGCAAACGGGTATACATTCTGAAGCGAAGATGGATTCCATATTTTGTCGCTGTTGCCTTCGCGCTCGTAGGTGCTGGTATTGCACCTTTATTGATCAAAAGTTACAGCAAACCTATGGCTTGCCCCACGCCAGCCGACTTAGTAAGCGACTACTCGTATCGCAACGATTTTGCCTCCGTCTACTATCCCAGTAGTTATAGCTATCCTGGTTCTGAGAACTATAAGAGGAAATACGTTTACGGCCCTACCAGTAGCCTGGATGATGCGAGGCTCGCTCTCATGGCTGATGTGTATTCAACAAATCACACTCTGAGTAAGTCTGCTTTCCACTTCTGTTTACTACAAACGCTGCCTTGAGTGAATTCTTATAATGCAACCATTCAAGCCCAGGCTATTATAATAGAACGTAAGGACATCTATATTAACGGCTTCTACAGGCTACTCTTCAGATTATCTGTACGGTTACTCGAACAGCTCGCAAATTCTGGACCAAATGATCCTAGTCGACACCTATGAGGAGTTTTCCAACGCAGTTCGCCAGAACTGGAAGAACGTCTCGTCGTTAAACAGTGCCTACTCCAGTAGTCAACAATATTTCCCTTACGCATCAATTAGCGGCGGTTTCTGGATGGGCAGTAAGGACTCGGCGCCTACAGTCATGGTCAACATTCGTCAGCCTCAACTGGCCGCTCGGATTATGAATTTCTACACGGTCATGGCAAGCGGCGTCGGCATATCCTCGTCCTACTACAGCTTCGCATCAACAAGAATACCAAATTTGATGAACCTCAAGGCCACGATCTTTATCGTATACTATGGCTTGATCATGTCTTGGTAAGTCCATTAAGGTCGACAGGATTACCTCACGACTAACGATATCCAGTTATCCTGTCTTCTTCGCTCTGTATCCAACAAATGAGCGCATCTCAAACGTTCGGTCTATGCAATATTCGAATGGAATCCGACCGATTCCGCTATGGCTCTCTCACCTATCGTTCGACAGCGTCTTTGTTCTCGTCATCAGCGCCGTTGCTACAGGACTCATTAGCATATCCACTCCCGTATGGCATGGCATGGGACTAATCTTTGTGGTATTCCTCCTGTACGGAATTGTGTGTGCCATCTTAAGCTACATCATTTCGATGTTTGCCAAGAACGCAATCACGGCTTGGTTCATCATGGCTCTAGGTCAAGTGATACTGTACTTCGCCTACTTGGGTGGTATCATCGGCATACAGTCTTCGACTCCGTACGCTGAGATAGAATCATCTATGAACGCTTTATACTTCGGCTTGGGCATAATCTCCCCTGTTGTTAGCTTGGAGCGAACGTTGTTCATTGGTCTTCAACAGCTTGCACTGATGTGCAACGGTCACGCCGACGGATCGATATACATGTATGGCGGACCCATACTGTACCTGGCGATTCAGGCAGTTCTGCTGTTTGCACTTCTTCTCTGGTGGGACAGCGGTCTGAAGCTGCCATCACTGCGTTCGCGCACAGCGATCAAAGATACAGAGGCTACAGAGATGTTCGAGGCAGACCTCATGAGCGAACGCAAGCGTCTAGCATCTCCAGACACCGACCTGCGCGTCGAAGGCGTATCCCGGAAGTTTGGTAAGAACCTTGCTGTTGACAATGTCACCTTCGGCGTTCAGACTTCCGAGATCTTCGCCCTGCTAGGTCCAAACGGTGCTGGCAAATCGACTATCATTTCAATGATCCGAGGCGATGTCAAGCCATCGACATCAGGTTCCAAGATCGATGTTGCTGGACACTCTGTCTTAACATCACCTGTCGCCGCACGTGCCAGCCTTGGAGTGTGCCCGCAATTCGACTCGGCTGACGCGCTCACTGTTCGTGAAACACTCCGTTTCTTCGCGAAGATCAGAGGTGTAAAAGACATCGAGCATAACGTCTCCACCGTCATTGCAGTCTGCGGTATTGAACAATGGACCGATCAACTTGCCCAGAAGCTTTCAGGCGGCACAAAGCGCAAGCTTTCTCTCGCTGTCGCCTTGGTCGGTAACCCGCGCGTCCTCATCCTCGACGAACCATCGTCCGCTCTCGATGCGAACGCCAAGCGTACCCTGTGGCGCTGCCTCCAGACTATTGCCAAGCGCCGCGCTGTTCTTTTGACAACACACTCAATGGAAGAAGCAGATGCCCTCGCTGACCGAATCGGGATTGTCTCATCGCGCATGCTGGCTCTTAGCGGCCGCGAAGACCTCAAGAGGCGCGCCGGAGATGCCTATCACATTCACATCGTGTCGCGCTCTGCTCCTCGCACTACGGCCCAGGAGCTGCAGGTGATGAGAGACTGGATCAAGATGACGTACCCGTCGGCTCAAATTAGTCGTGAGACACAAGGTGGCCAGGTTCGGTTCGAGGTCCCTGTTGAGGGTTATGATATCGCAGGTCTGATCAAGACCCTTGAGGGGGCAAAGGAGGAGTTGGGTGTGGAGTATTACAGCGTAGGGAAAGCGACGCTGGATGAAGTGTTTGAGAAGATTGTAAATAGACATGGGGATGTGGAAATACAGTAGATCCTAGACTGATGGGAGGTGTAATGTAGACATATTTCATTTGTTTTATTAGAGAACTTCCTGCGCTGGTATATTCATCAACCTAATCTATGAGAGAAAACGAGGCCAAGATCTAGAGACTTCAATCAGCCCGAACACAAGCATCCGGAAGTTTACACTGGTTCGTTCCCGCCCGGGTCCGAATGAACCCCTCAGCAGACGAAATGGAGCGTGTGTTTCACACCGTGCCATTGCTAAGCACACTGTTGCCGCGCCAGTCCATCGTTGTTTACATCTCAGAACGTGCTGATAAATCTCTTTAGAACAACACAATCGGGATATTGAAAGCACTCACATGGTACAATCGGTGTACATCTTCGACACCCTATGTCAACATGATTAGCATTGAGTTCAGCCAAAGAAACCATTTTCACTGCCTCACAACGCGTCAATCGCAAAGTCACCACCTACTATGGTAGCGAGCGTAGGTGTTGTGAGTGGGGCGAGTGGACCAGGGCCGGAGATCGGAGACGTAAGCACTTCTCTAAACAAGAGAATTGAATTGCGAGGCCGTCTGCCAATAGGAGTCTACAAAGAATCCAGGGGCCTTGCGCTCGATCTCAAGCCGCAGAACTTGTTGGTCGATCGCGGAGGGAACCTCGAGCTTGCCGATTTCGGTCTTGCACGAGCGCTCGGTGTGCCTCTTCGCACCTACACACACGAGGTTGTCAATCTCTGGTATACGGCTTCAGAGATCCTACTTGGAGGTCGCCTATACTCAACTGGTGTCAATGTGTGGGCTGTGAGCTGTATCTTTGCCGAGATGTGCACTCGTAGACCATTGTTTCCAGGCGATTCTGAGATCGATGAGATCTTCAAGATTTTCAAGTAAGTACGTTCCAGCTTAGAGTCGTCGCAAACACTAGGTAATCCAGGCTCTCGGGCACCCCCACCGAGGCCGATTGGCCTGGTGTTATGAACAAGGATCGCTTCCCGATTTCAAATCATCCCTTCCGAAGTGGAAACGGAACTACGACAAGCCACTTTGCAAGAACCTCGACGACGTCGGCTTTGATCTTCTTGAGTTGATGTTGGTGTACGACCCTGCTGTTCGTATCTCAGCGAAACAGGCCTGCGCGCACCCCTACTTTCAAAAAGAAAACTCCACTTGACGAGACATCAATGATGTTTCTTTTTGCTTGTGATTCCTTTGTTCACTCTTCCACGATGCAGTTTTTCTTAGCTGCTTGTATAATATCAGTGCATCCTTCATGAATATGTAGCTCCTTATCACACAGTAAATTATACCCGCAAGACTATCAGTCTGCAACGAATTCGTACACCTTCAGACTTACTGTGAGTTTATAATTGCTGCAGGCTTTTTGTGTGTTCTTCCTATGCTGACTCAGCCTTACATTGCATTTTCAGCTCGTTTTTATGGGTACGTGACAACTGTGACTTCCATGCGAATGTGTTCAACGATAACTCCAATGCGGGGAAACAAGCTTTTTACGGACTCATCATGGCATTGTAACTTTGCACGGCATGTTGACTGCATGTCTTTCCACAAGTAATATTGCGTAGTCAAGCTTCCGATGAGGCTGAGGCTTACATTTTGTTGACGCGCCAAGCCGAACGGGTAAGCAACCTCAACCTAAATAAGACGAATTCCGCGGCCAATGTAAGTCATTTATCGTACAGACAATTACCAGTCCAAAATCCGTCATCGGACTTCGATCGAGCACTGGTATTTCACGGTAAAATTCTCCATCGCAATCTTAACATCGGGCATAAGCATTCGGACTCTACGGCGAACGCATTCTTACAGCAAGCATCTGCCCAGCAACAACCCCATTACGGCTGTATCATGGGAAGAACTAGCAGATCAAGTCTACAAGAGAGCTTCCATTCTCTGGGTTTTACATTTCCATAATTCAACGATCGCTCCCACATGCACGCTATCTCATTTGCTGCTCTATCGTTTCCTTCTAAATCTACTTACAGCCATTTTGCAATTTGTTACTCTCCAGGGTCCTTTTTATCACCATGAAGACACGCACGAACTTGCTTCTCTTGCTGAGTATGCTAATCACGCCTTCTGCAGACCGCGCGCTAACCTAACGAGCTACTACTCTTGTCGCCTCCCAAATACCTCCTGCGTACCGACGTGAGGAATTTGACGACGGGAATCCGTTGGAAAATTGGCCACAGCTTTGCAAGGATGTCTCCAAACGCAGCCCTAACAAAGTATGGGAGAAGGGCAATCTGGGAGGCACTCTCAAGATCTTGTAAGTTATGTCATCGACTGTTTTGATCTAGACTAACTCAAGGAAGCGCAACTATGGGCAATGGATACGAGGATTATGTTGCCAACCCTAATAACCAGATCAAGTCTTTTCCACGATTTATTGCAGACAGCTTGGGTTATAACTTCGACTGGGATTGCGATGGGTAAGCTGCTCTTTGGTAAACTCGATCTAAGAACTGACTCAATCTAGTTCTGAATGTGAAATGGGGGATACAGCCGATGAAAAGTGCGAAAAAACAAAAAACGCCGCTTACAACTATCTCTATTTAGAGAGTGCTCGGAACTACTGGTCGTACTTGAAGTCGTTCCAAGAGGCAATCGAAGATGCTCGCGTCTACATTCACGGCCAGATTCCATCCATGTTTGATGACTTCGGGGACCCAGTGAAGGACGATGACGGATGGTCTGAGTAAGTCCCAGAGACGTATTCTATTCCTTGCTTCACGAGACTCACGGCATTGTTCAGCACTATTGGTATGATGACAGGAGTGGCGGGAATCTTTGCGGCTCTCCTGCCCCCAGGACCAGGTACAGCCGCCGGAATTGGACTAGGCCTTATTGATACGTTCACAGGAATGAGTAAGATAACCATCCATTCGTTTACGATAGTTCTGACCAGTTCAAGTGGCCCCCGAGCAAGAAAAAGAAGAAAAGTTCGACAAGTTTGCGGATGCTTCCAGTACCTTTTCAGACAATGTCGACAAGATAATTTCCACTATCCAAGATCATATTACGAAGGAATACGAGCAGCCTCTGGAATGGGAGGGAACCGGCACCCATGCCATCCACACTGCGATCGATGGCGACACTCTCTTCAAGCTCATCAATACTGGCGAATATGCTGGCCGATCACTGGATAATAGAAGGATTAAACCCCAGGACTCAAAGGTTCGTGGCTCGCTTGCCGCGCCGATAATCAATGCTATCTGGCGCCGCGCGAAGGTCTTCGTCATCAGATTCGATGGCAAGGGCTTCCAAGACGCAGGCATCGACCTCTGCGCTGAGGACGACACCCAGATTGGCTGTAAGGATGATGACAAGAGCCTCTACATGATCGCGCAATGGTCAAGGTCGTCAGAAGATTTTCACAACGTGCAAGGCATCGACAGGCTTGGAAACTTCAAGCTCAGCCCTGCAGAAGTCATTGCTGGTGTGATCAAGAACCACGATACCGGTGGCTACGATTACAAGCCCGGCGCCGAGGAACTGTTCGGTCGCGTCAAGGAATTCGGTAATGATGGTCTGACGAATGGGTTGGCAAATGTTTGGAACTTGCCTTTTTGTGTCGTTGGGCCTCGCAAAGGTCTTTCTGGGTCTTTGCAGGAGAAATTGACGTTTTCGGCTTTGGGTTGCATGGATCAGAAGGATAAAAATGGGAAGGCTTGGCCCTGGGGTAAGCCTTGAGTAAGTAGCTAGTGATATCATGATTTTGTAAAGGTGATCTATGGACCCGTTGTACCGCCTTGCAAGATGATTCTCCTCTTGCTGTAAACTATACATGCAAAACGTGTCTGAATACAACCAACGCTGATATATTCAAATCGGAGCGGGACTGCTTGCAGGTGATTTTCGGTACTTTACAACTCCCAGGCATGGGAGTATCGAGGGAATGTTCTGACTCTTATTGGCTTTGCTCGTAAGAAGGCAGGTCTTTCTATTGCCAAATTGACAGCTTAGAGCAGACAGGCCGTGAAAATGGTGACCTAAGCTAGCATCGGCCAGGACTCAGCATCAGCCCTGCGACGGTCGGGAAAAAAGTAAGCAACCGTATATGCGGCTAATGAGGTGCAAGGTGGCACAGCAGTAACAAGGCCTCCTTGGAGCGAAGATTGCTGTACCAAAGCTACCATGCCCATGCACAAGCTGGCTATTGTGATGGTAAGAAGAATATACCTGTAGTTTCATCAGCTAAACACAGTCAACTATAAAACGTCTTACTCACAATGAATGATTCGAAACGCGGTGGCATTGAAGAGCAAAGTAAAGGAGGATGAGTAGAGACCATAACCCAAATACCCTGTCGCTTTTAGTTAGACCAAAACTTAGCACTAGGACGAGCCACTTACATCCAAGACCACTTCGGCTCGATGGCGGCATCGTTACGCATTACAAGCCATAAGACGCTCGATACACCCATACACGGGCCAATCAATGTCCCGGAGAAGGCGACGAGATTGCAGATGGTGAGAATCAAAGCGGTTAAGAAGGCGATGATTGGTTCGTAACAACCACTTAGGTCCCGATGGGGCTGGGCCGCGACAGGGGTAGCCAACAGGGAGAAGGCGACGAACCACAGGAACCACTTCGGCATTATGGCACGTGATTCATCCATGGGTAACAGCTGTACCGTACCGACTTAAATGTTTGTACTTGTGGAATGATAGTGTACTGCTAGCGATGATGAGAGTGGTCAGCAACGATTGGGATAGAGTGTTGATAGTTGCGAAAGACGTTAAGAAAAAGGGTTCAGAGATGCTGTGGGATCTTCTCTTTGTCAATCTGGTAGCATGCTCCAATATCAACATTCTCGTCTGGTTTTAACGGATGAACAGATTTGAAGCCTTGGCAGCAGAGCCTCAAATCTCCTCGTAGCAATTTTGCGAACCTCGCGAACCGCGAGGCAAAAAGGCAAATGCCAAGGTCGCGTGGATGCATGCACATGTATGCATACGTGTGGCTGAAGCTCACATTTAATTGGTAGCGGAAAGACGGCTGGAAGATCTCGCGTCTAAAGAACATCCAAAAGGGGTAAAACCGGTATGGCGCAGTACAAGATGTGGTCTACCCTGGCACATCGACACGCATGGACCCATTGTCATAACCTTTCCACCGTCCGCTCTGATTATTTCGAGGGCCTCAGGAACTCGAGTTCCACAAGCTACGGTTTACCGCAAAATATCACAAGACACGTCATCAAATGGAACTCTCTGACACTCTAATCTTATCGATTATCATATCATGGTATCAAGCAATCATCATCAGAGCTATTCATCCGTTGAATTGAAAATCAGTACTCAGCTTGATCATCCCTGACGGCGGCATACACAAAATAAATTATCAGCATGAGTTACTTCAGGTCCAGCATTTTGTGACATCGAATTAACTATCCAATATATACCAGCAGCATATTTCTTTGACATACTTAGGGCTTCTTTCGCCCAAACACGCACTTCATCCGTTTCCACATCCCCTTCTTCTCAGACTTCTTCTTCTCTCCCGATTCAACTGGATCGTCACCGCCCGGTACATCTTCACGAACTGTTTGCTCCTCAGCGCGCTTCCGTTCATCTGCAACCATCGCTGACAGCGTTCCAGCATGATCCTCTCTACGCCTAGGCCTACCCCGACGGTCCTCATCTGGTCCACTCGATGGAGCTGAAGTCTGCCGGTCATCCACAAGCATCGTACTCGATGCGTTGGGACTATTGAGTGGACTCGGAACATGCACGAACGGTTGCGAAATTATAGTACCACCTCGAGGGCGCAGTGGAACGACAAGCGATAAGGCGGGTCGATGGGAGACGGATGAGGTCCGGGGCTCGCTGGGCAAGGTAAGCGTTTCAATGCCGACCTCCTGGGCGATCGGCCAAGAGCCAGCTTGCACTACGTTCGGCTCTTCTATAGTGCCGGTCAGCTGACGGCTCTTTCTAGCAAATTCGGTCTCGAATTCGGCATCGTATTGAATGAACGACCAGCCCAGAATCTGCGAGGTGGTTGACTTACCCTCAAAGTCTTGCCGTATTCCGAGCCCAAGGCGAGTCTCTTGCTCACCTTCGAAACTGCTGCGAAGCGCAGGATGTATATTCTGCATCTTCACCAACCACTCTTCTCGCAGCAGCGCGTCATACTGCTCACACAGTCGAAGGAGCTTGGGCGAAAGCTTACTGATATAGCTGGTGCGCTGGTGCTGGCCATTGAACTTGATGCCTTCGTTCTGTAACATGCGCTTGAAGACCCGGATATCTGGCCCGAGGCTGTTCTCAACCTCAGCAGAATCGCGATTGAAATACTTCATCCACTTTTCGTCATACAACGGACCGAGGAGGAGCATTTGTTGCAGGTCTGCGTCTGAGACTGGATTCCCGTAGGTCAGCATTTCGCCTTCTGGACTGAATGTACACCCGGTTTCTTGCAGGCGGCCGCGGAAAAGCAGGAGCTGGCTTAGGTCCCCAAGGTCGGGCCCATATGATGAGCTCTGAATTTGGCTGGACGCAACTGCGGTTGAATCAAGACTCCCCTGTGGAAGTGCTGTGTCACCGTCTAAGCGGCATTCGGTATCTGCTGTTTGAACCTCACCCCCGTCTAGGCTGTAATCTGAGCTGTAAATGGAGACCGAATCCGGAAGACAAGGCTGCGTGTCGCTCATCTCCATGGAAGGTGTCACTTGTCGTGTACGACGAAGGGTACCAGTGCTTTTAGGACGGTATGGTGAGCGTGGAGGAATTGGAGGTGGTGAGGGTAGAGGAACGGGCTCCTGCGGGAGTGGAGGGGGAGAAAGCTGTCCTAAAGAACGCAAGCGATAAAGTGTTCGCTGCGGTGTATCTTTGACCCTCAGAGCACCTTCTGAGCGCATTCGATGGAGAGGGTGCGCCGGTGGAGCGCCCACAGGAATCGGTAGGCGGCTGCGCGGAAGCATTGCGATGAGGTACTTGTAACCAGGCTCGGTCACTGAACAGGAAAGGTTGATTTGGTGGATCTTGAGATCGTTGATGTATTCACAAACGAGGCAACGAAGGCATTTCGCTTCACAGTTATAATTGAGTAAACCCAGCCGTGCTGGTCAGTGAAAGTGTCGCAATCGTGCATTGTGCAGTTACACATGAGTGAAAAGGAAAGAACTTTTAGACAAAGGATAACTCCAATACACGTAGAGCTTCTGTCTTATGATCGGAAGCGCTAGCCAATGCAAGGTTGTTTTTATTGAGAATGGACTTACAGAGAGAGCGCAGGGTTCCAAAATGCCGAAAGTCTATTAGCTGCGGCATCAAGTTGCTTTTTCTCGGTCGAACCGTTCAAAGATGCTCGGTGTCCAGTCGGTCATGAAAAAATGCAGTGCGTACCAGTAGAGCGAGTGACAAGCCTGAGTGACTATTCAATTGATGATAAATGGTCATACACTGGGAGAAAGTATAGTCAGGTGAAGTTGTCCGTTGTGTGTGTTCGAGAATCGGTGTCATTATACATATGTAGAGCTACTTCAATCTTTTACCGAATGTGATAATTTTTCGACATTAAACTCGCTTCTTCGCCTCATACCAAGCGTCCTTAATGGACTGAGCGGCCGCTTGACCGAAGCCGGTGAAGTGAGCTCCGTAACGATCCTGTATCGAGTTAGATTTCAGCAACAGTAGCAGTCCATGCACCTCGTACCTGTTCGGATCCAGTTGTGCCTTTCTGCGCAGCAAGGAACTTAGCCCTCTCGCGACCATCGTAGCCCAACCCGTGGTAGTTAGCCTTGCCAGTGTCACCACCGTGGCTGATGATGTTCAAGGCTGCAGCCCTGACGGGGTCGAACAGTCGACCGCTGAAGTGAGCTCCGTAGCGATCCTGCTCAGCACCGCTGCCAGAGGCATGCACAGCCTGGTTGGCATATGACTTGGCCTTCTCGTAGCCATACTTGGCCTCCTCCTTTGCCTTGTTGTATCCGTATCGTGCATCGTCCTTGACATCGCGGCCGACGCCAAGATGCTGGCCATAACGGTCCTGCTCTGCGCCACTACCTCGGGCGTCGGTGATATCAGAGATGCCTTCGCGGATCTTCTCGCCAGCCCGTTGGCCGATCTGGGAGAAGTGCTCGCCGTAACGATCTTGCTCAGCGCCAGAGCGGGCTGATGTCGTTATGTCAGGATTGACGGGGTGTGTCTGAAGCACGCTCTTCTCGTCGCTGCTGAACCAACCCATTGTGATGTGTGGAATGTGGAAAGATTAATTAGAGATGAAAAAGAGGTTAAAAGTGCAATTGATCGTGTCGAGAGCTTATGGTGTTGTGATTGAGTTCGAGCCAGCTGAGCTGTTATGTTGGAGGAGCTCGGCAAATGACGTCACCTCGCCTAAACCCTTGCTTCGAGACGCGTTCGTCGTCATGACAAGGTCAGCAGAACGACATGTAAATTGAAGTTTTCCTCGAAAGACAAGTTTATTGTTCCTATTAGTGATAGTTCTTCATAGCTTATCTTACTCCGCAGCACCATCGCTCCACAGTCTCCATTGAGTGCACTGCAATACCGAAAGCGGTTAGTGGCAGTGTGCATGACATAATCACCCTGATGTTTTGTTGCTGTTGTAAATCAATCGTGTTGCGCCTACCAACTCCAAGCAGCTGTTTACTACATACTACGAAGGATCCAATACGTCATAAGCCGAAAGCGATAGTCCATTAGGAGCAGATGAGAATATGTTCACCCACAAAGTAGGTGAGACAGTATCGCTCCTGTTCGCATGTTCTCGATGCCACTTGCCCAAGTATCCAGACAAATGGTACCTGCACAAATACTCAATGTATACGCATACTGAATCAAGTCTTGCATTCCGACATGAAGCAATGTTCTGTAGCTGTGGGCCAAAGATAGATGCATGCAATAATCGGTACAGGAGAATCGGACTCGACTTACGAACATGTGTCTTCACGATCGCTAGACACATCTTCATATCTACCCACATAATTCGAGTGAAAGTGAGGCGTCGCTAGATCAGCAAAATCGTTGACGCGTACCTGCATACATTAGTGCGATCTATTGGATCCGAGTAGTCACTCGGTTCTTGGGAAAGGTACCGATAAATCAAGAGCGAATGGATAAGGGCGGCAGTGGCCCTTCTCGAATAGTGCTTTCTTCAATTCAAATGTACCAATCGGAAGTAAATCCCTCATAGTTCCTGCATCTCGCATTGTGTACAGTGGCTGCTCGAAGCTGGTTAGACGTAGCATTCAGAGTGTTCTGTGCCCAGCTAATCAGGAGTGATCAGTCCGCAGCAATAATACGGCAGAGTAAACTCTACTTGCAACGTTAGGTCGGTTTTGTATCCGGTTTGGCCTCATCTGTATTACTTCCGGGCGCATGTCGTTTTCAATTTGGATTGTGGCGTTGTATGAGGCGTTAGTATTGGATAGGTTCATTGAGCCATATGCACTCCCGTTCTCGCACAAGCAAAGCGTGCATCAAATGACGCTAATCTTCCTAATTTGCCAGAGCACACAGAATATCAAGCATACGAACGCAGCGGCAAGATTGTGGTGCATATGTGATGTTAGCTGCACAGAGGCTAGATCTGTAGTTCAGTGATGGCGAATATCCATGATATGAAACGCAAAGACACTGTGCTCGAGAATCAGCTCCACAAAAAGCTTTCCAGAGAACGTTACAACACGACAGACTCAGACAAAAGGGAGCCGGCCTCCTGTTGGAAGAAGGCGGGCCGCCGCACGCTTGATGTGAATAAGTGCTGTCTGATCGACTATCAACAAGACAATATTGGGCAGCTTCATGGGTAGTGGTCAGGTACCTAAACAGATACTGTCTTCCTGAGGCACTCTTGCGACCAGCAGTGTTAGAATTTGGCTGTTCTGCATCACACTGTTCTTTGGGCAGCGACATGTTGTTTTGATTGTAGTCTGTACCGTGGACCGCCGGTGGCTTTATCCGCATGTGTTCAGTGATCTGTCCCCAATAAGGTATATGTACAAGCATTAGCGGTGGATCAGGCCTATAAATTCTGTGCTATATTCCACTGAAACAATACCCAATAACCAGAAAGGAAGGAGTGGGTGTCCACTGCATAGAGCAGGCATCGAGGCTGGCTTGCATCTCCTGAGCCTATGTAGTTTGTGATCATTTGGCGCCCTGCATCGCCAAGTTGGTCCCTATTCCAACGTGGCACAGATTCTTCGTACGCTGCGCGACGTACTTCTTAGGCGCTGACCTATTTCGTTGTTTCAGAGCCGCGAGCCGGACGTTGGGAGTACACCAATATGATATGTAGTCATGACGGCAGACAAATCTTGATTAGCTCTCGAGCTCGACGGTGATTGCTATCGGTAATTGAAGATGCGCGTGTAACTTATACGTATCAGCCTGGTCATATTTCAGCGGCATTACGGAACAATGTCGCACGTCGAATTTGTTAATCAGGATCGTGGATGTGCTCTTGTGCACACGCTTTGTGCAGCGCGTTCAGGTCAAAACACGTCTATGTAGCAATCATCGAGGGTTCGAGCGTTGGGACCCTGCGGCAGCGCGTTGTACAAGTAGCACAACCTCGTGCGAGCTCACGACATGGTTAGGAATGGCTCGATTGCCTACCGTCGCACAGGCGGCAAAAGATTCCTCGAGTCCAACATACAAGTGGTGTTTTCGGTTTACTTTTCGTTGATCACGCCTCTGGAGCAAGGGAAGGTTGGGGTTCATGGGTGTTCCAGGAACCGTCGGTTACGCTGTGCTGCGTAACGGTGGACTTCCAGCCATTCAGGCGGAAGTCGGCTTGCACTTTGGTCACGACTCATGTTAGCAGCCTCGCGCGGCTGATGTCGGTGGACATGGCGAGGTTGGTTAATGCGCTTTGACGGCGATCGTTGTGTTCATCAGGAGAATATCGTAATCACCGTAGAGGATTTATTACGGGTCTGTGATTGCGCGCATGAACGAAGGATGATTGCAGAGACGGGTACTCTGTCACGGTCTTCAACCTCATGGCCCGCGATCTTTCTGTACAGCAAAGAGACCTTGGCAAGACGCCGTCATACAGCTACAGGCTGTTGAGCCACGGTCGAGTTGGTCGTGCATAGACTTTGGTGTAGTGTGGAGCGAACGATTGGGTGGCAGGGAGGATCTGCGGGCAAGCTTCAAGTGAAACACGACATTGCTTGGCAGCTCGCCTCTCTTTCGTGCGTCTCCGACCACCCGTTGACCGGCCCGCATAGCCAACGTCAGTGTAAGCGAGCAACGCTGCGGGATTGCTGAGAGCTCCCGCCCTCTCACAGGACACAAATTTGTGATCATTAAACACTGTCCTACTGTTTGGCGCTGATGGTTATTCTCGCAACGCGTTGTCTGCCAGTCGATCTACGCTGATTTTTCTGCCCGCATGAGATAGATGGCCGCCGGTGTGCGGCTCTACACGGCAACTTAACAGCCATTCTCTGGGGCTGGGGGATCCACTCTGGTACCTTAACGCGGGCAAGATGTGGATGTGATTGGCGTTACCAGAGCAAGTGCAGGTCTGTGCCTGGCCTGACGTGCCTAGTGCAAGTAATGTCATCCAAATATTGGGGATTGTCAAGGCGGCGCGCAAGTGCCTTCATGGTTTCTCGAGTGTTGGTATTTGTACCTGGTCAGTCCCTCACTGCGTTACGCTGCTCAATTCATCCCGTCCTGTGATATCCAGTATCCGGGGTTTGGACGTTACGCATTTCTTGTGGCCGTTGTACACAAGGACCTACTACTTACCACTAGGACTCGAAACCCTTTATCTTCGAGTGTCGCATTCACTACCACCGCGTCGTCCTGGACTAAATTGAAAGGAGTTGGAACCAACGGTACTTGGCGATCGTGTGACTTCGCGTTTGCTCCTTCCCACCTGGTCTTTATAAGATCGAGTGCACGAGTGAACTACTTCACACACCCACTACATTCCTTGCGAGTTTCAGCCGGGCCGCTCGTTCAGTCCCAGCTGCCACTTCCATCATCGCTTGGGATCCCCGAACTGCTATTCATTCGACTCAGCCGCTCATTGTTGTGCCCGTATCATGAAGAGCCTCACTCTCTTCGCCGTCGCAGGCTTCACATCGCTTGTCCAGTCAACGCCTGTGGCTCCTGCCCAACCGCGTTCGCTGCCTCGTGCGCTGCCTGGTGTGCACCCCCATATCCACACTCGAGATGATGACAACTCGTCGACACCGGCATGTGCACAGGTCTCGCAGGCCATGTACGGAGATGGCACAACCACTGCCAGCTACGAAGTTCCCGCTGACTTGGCATGGAACTGCATCAACAGCGTACCACTCAACGCCACCTCGGCCAAGCTTCTTCTTGAGTCCCTCAAGCCCTACCTAGAATGGCAGAGCACCATCGCCGTTTTGAAGGATCCTCCTGCCGAATATGTTGAGAAGGTTCAGCCAGCAGTCGATATCATGGCCGGAATCGATCAGCTAGCTGGCGATGTCGATGCTGGCAAATTTGCCAATGAGTACCTGTTCGGTTGGGCTCTCTACACGCTGATCCAGAGTGCACATGACGGCCATTTTACCTATGTGCCAGAGTCAGTCGGAGGTATCTTCCAGTGGGGCCGCAGCGTACCTCTCGTGTCTGTCTCGGAGGATGGCGAGCAACTGCCTGCAGTCTTTGCCTTCGAAGACGTCTTGGGTTCCCAGTACAAGAACATCTCTTACACACCTTCAGCTGTGGTCAAGATCGATAACGTCGAGGCATCCGAGTTCTTGGATGCATTGAGTCAACTCGGCTCACTCCAGGACCGTGATGCGCTATACAACAACCTTTTCTACGAAATCGCACAGGTCGGCCTCGGTGAATCTGGAAGCGGAACTGGTATGTTCACTGGCGGTGGCCGCGGCCGCTATGTGTACCCCGGTGCAAACACAACTCTTACTTTCGCCAATGGCACCGAGCGCACGATCGAGAACTTTGCTCGGGTCCGTTTCAACTTCCGTCAAATCAACACTGGAGAAGACCTTGCCAAGCAGTGGTTCAATTTTGGTAGCGCTGCGTCTGCGGAGAGTGCGTCACAGGATTCTGTAGTTTCTACGGCCGCCAACAAAGCTTCGGGACCTGGCTATCCGGATCCTGTTACGATTGGTCCTCTGAATCTGATCAACGGATACTACGTCGACGGCGATGAATACGAGGACGTCGCTGTCCTGTCCGTTCCAAACTTCGTTGGTAGTTCATACGCTGAGCAGCTCTTCCAGCAAACTTCACAGGAGTTCATCCCCAAGGCGCTTGCCGACGGAAAGACCAAGCTTATCATAGACCTACAGGCCAACGGTGGTGGAACTATTCTCCAAGGATACGATCTGTTCAAGCAGCTGTTTCCCGACCTCGATCCATACGGCGCAAATCGCTACCGTGCTATTGAAGCGGTTGACTTGATTGGCCAATCGTATAGTCAGCGTGCATCTTTGGCTCCTCGTGGATCTAACAGCTCGCTGGCTTCGGCGCAGTCCTCCTACTTCGACTACCATCAGGATATGACCGTTGACGAGGAGCCCTTCACATCTTGGGCAGAGAAGTTCGGACCCAGTGAAGTCAACGGAGACAAATACACTTCCCTTGCGCGATGGAATCTCTCCGACGTTTATACGACACTCAGCTCAGGCGGTATTAACATTACCGGTTATGGGCCTCTTGCCAACATCTCTGGACCTCCCAGGTTCAAGCCCGAAAACGTTGTCATCGTGACAGATGGCTACTGTGCTTCGACCTGCACCATTTTCAGCGAGTTTATGACCAAGCAAGCCGGTGTCAAGACAATCGCCATGGGCGGCCGTAGCAACAAAAACGCGATGCAGGCTATCGGCGGCGTCAAGGGAGTGAACAACTATGGGCTCGCTTATATCCAACAGGCCGCTCAGACTGCGATCAGATGGAACCCTGCAGTCAAGGATTCGATTCTTGCTGGGTACCAGAACGACTTGCCTTTCATGCGTGCTGCGTCTGGCGTAGCACCGAGCGTCAACGTCCGTGATGGTCTGCCTCAGAATGACACTGCAGGCGTTGCATTGCAGTTTGTCTATGAGGAGGCCGATTGCCGTCTTTACTATACCCCGGAAATGACCGTCGACATGAATTCCCTGTGGCAGGCAGCAGCTGACGCCCAATGGGGCTCGAGTGGCAAATGCGTTGGCGGGCAAAAGGGCCAGAAGCGCAGCAGCTACGACATCACCACCAAGCTCCAGCCCCGACGTGTGCACATTTCCTCCGCGGTTGCAATGCAGAAGGTGAAGAAGTTCGAAGACAGTTTTGGCCTGAAGACTGAGTGCAGCATGAAGGGAGATGGTTTCATGCATCCGTGATTGTGTTTGCTGCTGAACGCGGTACTTTCGCGTTTTTCGAACCACATTCGCTATATATAGGCACATGGCATGAGAGAGTAGTATTTTCCCCGCGCATAATCATGAATGTGTAATAGTTTAATTTTACGAATAACGAATACTACATCAAAATTAGCTTCCACGTAGCCATACTTACAAAATCTGGAGTGTGATGTAACAATGACCGATTGAGCTGAAAGACTGGACACAGATATCTCATACTGCAGTAAGGTAGGGCACTAACGCGTTGGCCGTCTTCCAGCTGTGAATAGCACGTTTGCGAGCCCCGCACACCTATGCAAAGAACGAGATGATAGGAAACCCTCTGTGTATCCTTTGAGATATCAACGAGATGTAGAGTTCGAGATTTTTGATTCCGCAGTTGCTGTGCCGATCATCGGATCAGCGAAGGAAAAGCCACCCTTGTTGAAGTTGGATGGGATAGCCAGGAATTTCAGACTCTCTAGAAAGCACAAGATTGATATGAAGTCAAATTTGTCGCCAACGTCCCTCTGGAACTCGGAACACCTGTGGCTTGCTTATATGCGAATCAGACGCTGACGTTCTTCGCCTCCAACGCCTCTTATGTTTTCCAGCTGGCTTCCGTTCCGCCCGCATTCCGAAAATAGTACTCTGGACCACCCCTATTCGCTGGGATCATCGCAGCACGGTGTCGTTTAATTCACAACTCTAATCCACAAAGAGTCACCCATCCCCACATAAGTTCGCACCGGTGAGGAGGCGCATTCAACGGAGAAGCGCGTGCGTGCATCAATTCGTGATGTCTTCAACCAGCTGATGGCTAGCGACATCCTTCGCTACAGGCTTAGCAAAGCTTCCGCTCCTTGACGCATCCAGCCAAGACTACGGTAATGGCACGCAACCCTGCTAATCGGTGCCTTTTAGGAGGGGATACGAGCAATTTCGTCAAGGTACCTCTAGTGTTGGCAGTTGGCTGCCGGGCAGAGCCATATCCCAGTCCGAGCGCTCATCGCATCGGAGAAACCACGCGGCGGAACCGAAGGGAACCGTCATCCTTCAAAGCTGACTGACACCATCAATAGTGTACCCACAGCTGGCAGCACAGTATCAGGCACCGGTCAGATGCAACATCGTACTGCGCTATGTAATGAAGTGGCGTCTTTGTAGCATGCAGGCAACCAATGCTGCTCGAATCCTCTCGTGGGCTGCTGTGGGGTTGCCCATGCTGTAAGCTCGTATTATGCCCGAAAGAGTCAGGCGCGAGATCGACACAGGGACCAGAGATGAGAATGCGATTAATCTTAGCTGATTAGGTGCATGCGCAGGTGGCAAGTTATGTTTAGACAATGGGCAATGCAGGCATAGGTACGAGTGTCATGGTACTTAAACGTCGGTTTCGCCGTTTGGTGAATGAACTACACTTGTTTGTCACCGTCAAGCGACTGATCATATCTAACTCTGCAGCGACCTTACATTCAGTTTCGTCGCCATTATGAAGTTTGTTTACTCTCTCACGGCGACTTTGCTCTCCGCGAGCTTTGCCAGCGCTGCGATCTCACCTGATGGATCGTGTGGTGGAACCAGCAAATACACCTGCCAAGGTAGCTCATACGGCAATTGCTGCTCCCAGTATGGCTGGTGCGGGTCGAGCGATGCTCACTGCAAAGCCGGCTGCAACAGCGCCTTCGGAACCTGCGCTGGTAGCACACCTACAACAATAAAGTCATCCACAAAACCGGCGCCAACTTCAACTCGTACGTCTGCAGCTCCATCCTCAACACCCACCAACAAAGTGTCGACCGATGCCACCTGTGGATCCAACAATGGCGGGGCCACGTGCTTGGGTAGCACTTTTGGCAACTGCTGCAGTGGTTCCGGGTGGTGTGGTTCGACCTCAGATTACTGCGGATCAACATGCCAGTCTGGTTTCGGAAACTGTGGTAGTAACAACCCAACAGGCACAAGCTCGACCAAGCCAGCAACTCCTACGGCTACTGGCGGTGTTCTCCAATGCTTGAACGGCAAGAACGTCCCCTACAAGATGACCTCGGACAGCGACTACTCGGAACTCGTCGAGCCCTACAACCTGGCCCGCGCCTTCAAGCCGTCCGTTGTTGTGCTTCCCCAGACCCAGCAGAACGTTCAAGATGCTGTTGTTTGCGCAGCGCAGAACGGTATCAAGGTCCAGGCTAAGTCTGGTGGTCACTCCTACGCAAGTTTCAGCTCCGGAGGCAAGGACGGTGCCATGATGATCAGTCTTCAGCCTTTCCAGAAGGTCGAGCTTGACACAAGCACTGGTATCACGAAGGTTGGTGGTGGCGTCCGCCTCGGTAACCTTGCCGATGGTATTTATACCCAAGGCCAGAAGGCTTTGTCTCACGGAACCTGCCCCGGCGTTGGAATTGGTGGACACTTCACTCACGGCGGTTACGGCCACACTTCTCGTCACTGGGGTCTTGCTATGGATCAGATTATCGCCGCTGATGTCGTCCTTGCCGACGGATCGCTCATCAAGGCATCTGCAACTGAGAACTCTGATGTCTTCTGGGGTATCCGTGGTGCGGCTGACTCGATCGGCATAGTCACCAACTTCTATCTCCAGACACAGGCTGCCCCTTCGAGCATCACCTACTTCGCGTTCCCGTTCAGCAACATGTACGACTCCAAGACCAAATGGACCAATGCATGGCTCCATCTTCAGGACTTTGCCAAGAACGCTTCCGTCGTCGACAACAAGATCTCCTTTGGAGTCTACATTGACAATTACGGCACATTCAGCTTGAGCGGTGCCTACTTCGGTAGCGTCAACGAATTCAACACCAAGGTCAAGCCCGAGCTCATCCGCACCATGCCTTCAGGAGGCGCCCCCACCGTCAAGGCCTACGGCTGGTACGACTACCTCGTCCTCGTTTCCGGCAAGACCCAGATCAAGGAACCCCTTTCCGGCTACGACGAGCACGAGAACTTCTTCGCCAAGTCCATCACCGTCCCCGAGTCCACCGGTCTCACCGCTAACGCCCTGAATGCCTGGTTCGACTACATCAAGGGCGCCACCACCGAGTATTACACCATCGTCAACCTGTACGGCGGCCCCGGCTCGGCCATCAACTCCAAGGACACCGACTTCGCCGCGTACAACGACCGCGACAGCCTCTGGGTCTTCCAGAACTACGGGTACGAGACGTCGTCGACCAACTTCATCAACGGACTCAACGATGCTATCATCAAGGCGCAGCCTCAGACTAGCTTCGGCGCGTACTTGAACTACGTCGATCCTAGCTATGATGCTGCGACCGCGCATAAGTTGTACTATGGAGATAGCCTGTATGCTAGGCTGTTGACGCTGAAGAAGAAGGTGGATCCTAACAATGTGTTCTGGAATCCTCAGGCTATTGGTGCTTAAATTGCATGCTGAGACTTCAAAAAAATTGGGGGTTGCATTGCTAGTTGGCGTTTCACTTCGTTGTATATATTATATCAGGCTTTAAGCCAATTGATCAAGGCTCGCTACTATGAGTGGTGTAGTTGTTTTTTCCCAATTTGTGCTTACTATTTGTCGTTTTCTTCGAGCGATTACCTTCGTGTGAGGACTACATCGACGTACTGCGCCTGCCAGGGGCGAAGCTGATGTTTGGTCGATCAATGTTGAAGGTACTCACTCCCAAGTGTGGCGCGCAATCCGGAAGCCGTCCTGAGCTAGAATTGCTTGATATTACATATTCCTTCAATTGTGTTCAATGCAGTGGCGAGCGGGCAGGCAGCAATGTTCATCGACTCATGCTTCTTTGATGATATTATTGTGGTTGATGTTAAGCAATTGCCTTGCAAATTGATTTTGCTTTTCGCAATGACGTGTCATGTCTTGTATCACAAGTATTAGCTGCCTGCGCTTGCATACTTGGCACTTTGAAGAATACGATGGAGAAGACTGTAGCTGACAGACTTTGCAGCCATGTCGGAGAGATATGGTTCTATATCGACTAAACCGACACGACCTGAATGACTGCCCTTGGATTGTTGGGATTTGAAGACGGAGTGACTTCCTATCCCAAGCGAATCGTCTCTAGAACTCCTGGCAAATGACTCGGACCTAAAAGTTCGCCGTTACATTTTATGTATGTTCCCTAAATCTGGATCACTCTTTCCTAGTACGCGCCCTTCTTACGCACCAGCAGATATGGTAGGTTGTTTCCAGACTGTAGAGAGTAAAATCTTACTAGAGCGTACCCTTCGATATCGCATAGTTCTGTTGGATACCTCTTCATTATTCCGGCGTAACCCGTCACGCGAATATGTGAGCTGTTCTGGAGATTGATAGTTGTCTCAGAACTCGCACTGATAATACAAGTGTGTGTATACCCAAATGTTGGCATTGAGTAAACCTGGACGTGAAAGAACTTGGTAGAAGAGACACTGTGTAGTCTGAGAGCATCATAACAAGTCTGGAATTTTCTCCAGCTAATTGTTTTATTAGGCGCAAGCTTCACGGCTACTCTACAATAGATGTTGGGGTCTAACGCCTGGTAGCTTCTGGCTTCCTATGGTGGTAAGAACGGGTAGTGAGGTACAGTAGATATAGTAGGTCTATTATCTTACTTAATTCCTAGTTATATAGATCTAAAGTGCGTGATTACAGGCTATAGTAGAACTAGTCTTAGTATAGTCTTAGAAAAAGTAGATAACCTGCATACATAGGCAACTTGCCTGAAAGATACGTTAGTCTAAGTTTTGTTAATAGAAGCTCTGTGTTTAGTAATTTTATAACTATAGTGTTTAATCAAGTTGCACAAAATTTGGGCCTACTGTATAATGTTACGATCTACAGTGTGATGTCCCTTTTTATGCTTCCACCAATCGATTGCATGAGTCTTGGTTTGTCCTACCAATGCAGCACTGAAGATAGGACGCATGTAGATATGCTCAGTGACAATTTGTCGTTCCTCAGTGTCAACCCAAGTCCGAGTGCAGTGACACTGTTGCCAGAGGCTAGCCGGAAGAATGACTTTGAGGCGATCACCTGGTTTAAGTGTGGTATAGCCACTCTTTTCCAGTTCTTTGGTCACCAACTTTGCAACGCGCTCTGAGATAACAACCGCAATGGAAACAGCCCTGGTGGCGGCTGCGGCGGATGCAGCGGCTGTCGCGACAGCCGCTGCACTTGTGGCCGATACACCGAGTACATGTGTAACACCATTCGCAACCAAAGCACCTGCAAGCGGTGCAGTTTGTCCGACACTGACAACAACAGTTGCTGCAATTCCCACAGCTGTTGCTGTTGTCGCAAATACGTTGAGTGCAGCTTGGTCTGGACCGATTTTGCAGCTCCACTCACAGTCCGTGTCGTTCATCACGGAAAGCGTGGCTCCCATATTATAATCTCGCTTTGGGATGAGGAACTTTGTTAAAGATTACTTAGAATAGTTCTTGAGGGTCGAATTCGACCATATGAACATACATACAGTTATAAGCTCAAGTAAGAAGCGATGTACAAAAGAAAATAATAAGTATCGACTCACCAAATGGTACAGTAAGGAGAAAGCTGAACCGTAGCTGCGTAAGCTGAACTGTAGCTGCAGCTTCAGTGTCCAAGCTAGATTTATATTGCTGAACAAAGGTTATACGAGTACTAGTGTCACTAATACTAGGCGGTGCGGTAATTCGTGTCCGCCCACCTGATGGCCCTATCTGTGGCTTTTCACATCTCGAAACACCAATAAATCTTTATATATACGTCTCAATACCAATTTCAATAGCCTCACCTCAAAGTCCTCTTTATTCCGACCTACATTGACCATATTTGACTTCGCTATTATCGGTTTATAGTGGAAGAGACTGTCAAGGGTTGAAGTTGGTGGTCGGATTAGGTCATCAGGTGGCGGACACGAATTATTGCACCGCCTACCTACATACCTAGTGCCAGTACCTCTGCATGCTGTCGCACAACGCTACAGCACCCTTGCCTCAGCCACTCGGGCGCGCCGAAATCTTTGTAAGGCTTTGATTCATAGAGAATCGAGAGTAATTTAAATTGACAAGACATAATGCTCTTCTTAGAAGCGTTAATGTTCTGTGGTACATGCACTTTAAAATGTAAGCTTCGTTATTACTACTCCAGTAGTTTGTGCGGTACCTGGTTAGCCGTGACAGGGTGCTGTAGGCATGGATGGAGGCGCAATAGCAGTCGTTATTTGTAAGCTTTTCAGCTTTGCCTGCATGGAAAAAATCCTAATTTTCAACTGTGGCGGCAAGGATGGTATAGCCGACGCCAGCCCTTTCTCCCGACATGTGGAATCGGTATCAATCAACTACAAAGGGTTTGCTTCATCGACATGTGAACGAAGTCGCTGCATTGAGAACGCGTTACTGCTTGTTAAAAGTCAAGGCTCGAGGTAATTGGAAATTATTGAAAGCTATTCTTACCTACCAAGTTTCTGTGAACGCGCGAAAGAGCGCCTCTCAGCCGCAGCTGAAATGCATCGGGCATCCAATACTTTTATCTGCAGGTACAGAATCAGTAAATTATACTCCAGCCGCACCACGTATGTATTTTGTCAGCTAGTGACGTGTCTATTGCGCCTAAGGATTGCAGGCACGCAGGCGACTTAAGTACGCATCCTGTAGAGTGATTTTAAGTCAAACTCATCTACCGCTTCTCCAAAAAGATTAAAGAACAGCCAATCCATGATGGTAAATGAATTCGATACAAACGTTTGGATAGATGCACATATGCCCCTAGAGGATCGATCACGGCACTCTTGTACCAATAGCCTTGAGTATTCGCCTGAAGGGGTGGCAACGCATTCTCAACCAACAAGCGACACTGAATCTGACTCTGATGCTCGTCCGATACGCGAAGGCAATTGTGAAGACTGTCGGGATGAGAAAGGTAGCTGGTATTGCGGCGCTTGCACACAATTGTACTGCGAGCGTTGCTGGAAACGACGGCCTGCTCATAAGAGGAAACATCAAGATAGCGGAAATCACATGAAATCCGACTATGCAAGCCAGTATGTTTTCTCTGGTATATAGGGACTGCACAACTAACGAGCATAGCTTGCATTTTGAAAGAATTCTGCGTCCGCCGTGGGATCAGTCAAAACGTCGCGAGCAGCATTCGAACGATGTTCAGTCCCTTTGGTTTGCTATCTCCTCTACCAAATCTGAGACTGCTGGCGTGGAATTGGACGATTTTCCACGCTATAGTCACCTTGTATCCGATCATCGAACACGACATGAAGTGGATGCTTGTTTCCCGCGACTTGTTTCATTTGTTGGTAATACAGGAGCCGGAAAAAGTACCATAGTCCGACTGATGTTGGAAAAGCCATGGGACACTAGACAAGACCATATCGAGCAAGTTTCAGAGGTTCCTGTTGTAGGTGATTCAGATTCTACGGTCGCAACTTCCGGAGACGTTCACCTCTATGCTGAATCGACAACCAACCCGGACCTGATTGATCGCCCCATCTTCTTTGTTGACTGCGAGGGCTTCGCAGGCGGTGCTCAGGATCCTCCTGGATCTTTTGCATCAAAGAAAAAGGAGGCTGAAAGTAACACAGGTAACAAATTTCTCGGGAAAGCACTTGAGGTGATTCGTTATCTCGCAAGTAGGGGTAGGAAGAGAACCATGGATCTGGCACCGTATGGATCAGACAAGAAGCTTATTCCCACCCGCAACGATGTCATCAGGAAGCTTTTTCCAAGGCTACTGTACAATTTCTCTGACGTAGTTGTCTTCGTAGTAAGAGAACAGCGCGCTCTATCGGAACGCATCCTGGAGATTCTCAATTGGGGTGGGGCATCCTCGTGCTCGGCGCTCAACCGGGCAACCCGACCTCGATTGGTTATAGCACTTAACAGCGCTGAGCTGACGAGTGACTGGGATCCACAATCTCGTCGAGATAGATTCTTCGAGGAGCATAGTAACGATATTTCGGACCCAAACATCGAAGCTCTCATGAACCGTCACCGGAAAAATGATGTCAAGATCGACACCTTGGAGGATCTGTTCCTGGCTCACTATGCTAGCGTTGATGTGGTATACATCCCACATGCCCATATTCGCTCTCATTTCGCTACTCAGATCAAGGCATTAGACTCTATCATCCAACAGCGCTCGCAAGAATCCCAAGGAGTAAAAGAAGAAGCCGGAATGTTACTCCAATCTCAGGATCAACAGCAATTCTTTCAATTGGCCTTCGACCATTTCTTCAACAATTTAAGCACAAACAAGCCCTTTAACTTTCTTGCCACGCTTCTCAATATGCGGCCGATCCCACACAACGTTTCCAACAACATTTCAAGAACCTTGGAAGCCATCTACCAGTCCGGCATTGAAAAGAATATTCAAATAGGCGCTAAAAAGCTTCTCTCTCTGGCTGCACCTATGATATGCTCGATGGTCAAATTAAGCCTTACAAGATACCCCACAAGAATTCCTGGGAAACTAGAAGACTTGTTCAAAGGAGGTTCACAGACCGATGAGGAAGCCAAGAATACATATTCACGGCATGTCGAAGACGCAATCTCGGTTTTTCGCGACACGATACAGTGTGAATACGTTTCTGCACATTCAGACCGGTGCATCACAGCACGTCAAGCTCACACAGACGACATACATACAAATGAAGCCGGAGCACAAATAGGCAGAGGAGCCTTCAAGTCCAGCTTCGTGAGAGACCTGGAATCTCAATGGAGGCCGGCCTGTGCAAAGTCCATCAAGGATATAGAGGCGTCGATTGAGGAGGCCGTCCGTCCAGTTGATTGCAACATGTCACAGTCTCGGCCAATGCCCCACCGATTATTGAACAAAGACAAAGCGATATTCGCAGTTCATTACAATCGCTTGCGAGAGCTTTGCCAAGAACTCCCTCGTTTCGGTGAGCGCACCCAAAATGAGTTGTTTGTGTGTTATTTCTGTCTGCACGAAACACCCTGTACAGTCCTTGCATGCGGGCACGCCCTGTGCGAGAGTTGTGTGAAAGCCCTGGCACTTCACCATCAAGGTTGCAATCTTGAGAACGATGATCGGATGCTTTCCTTGCTTCGGTGCCCGCTGCACAAAGATGCACAGGTCTTTGATCCCCAATCCAACCCCTGCTCAATACATTTCAAACCAGAATACTCTGGAGTCAGAATACTCACTCTGGATGGTGGTGGCGTACGAGGAGTAATCGAACTCAAGATGCTTGCAGCGGTAGAAAAGGCTCTAGGCGGGCGGATACCTGTGCAAAGATTCTTCGACTTGATTGGAGGTACGAGCACGGGTGGTTTGATAGCCCTAGGCTTAGGCACGAAAGATTGGTCTTTGGCGAAGTGTGAGGAGTTGCTGCCAGATCTTTGTAGATCTGCTTTCCAGAAAGGGTGGTCTGGAGACACGTTATCGTACATTTTTTATGGCTGTCGTTATCAGCACTGGCCATTTGAAGAAAAACTGAAGGAAGTCTTGGGGGAAGGAAGGTTCCTGGGCATGCAAGTGAGTTAGAAATATCCACTCATCCCTAATAAGCTGACTTTGCTGAGAACGACAACGACCTGTGCATCAAGAACAAGGTCTTCGTCACTTCTACCAAAGATGGTGAGCAGCGGCCTACCATTTTCACAAACTACATCCGCGCCAACGATAGCGACAGTCATAGTGAGTCTCGAGTACAAGTTTGACGTGAGACTCTGACAACTCTAAAAGCCGACGCACCTTTTCGACCGCTATATGACTTCGAGACGCTACACGATAAAGAAATGCAGTTCAAAGTATGGGAAGTAGCACGAGCGACTTCCGCTGCGCCTACATATTTCAGGAGCTTCTCCAAAGGGTCATCTGAGCAATATTGGGACGGAGGCCTCTGTTACAACAACCCCGCGTCGGTTGCACGTGATGAAATATTCAAAATTTGGCCCAAGATGATGACCGAGCATCCGGATGTTCTGCTGTCTATTGGCAGCGGTTATCAGAGTACAGATACTAAGCAGAGTCAAGATACAACAGGGTGGTGGGAGAGAATCACTGGATGGGTCCCTACGCCGGGCGGTATGAAGATGCTTGAGACTCTCAAAAGGACCCTATTGAAGAATATGGATTCAGAAGAGGCGTGGCGAAAAGAAGCCTACCGGTATCAACAGTACCAAGCCCGATACTTCCGGATGAGTCCTGAATGCAAGGTATCATTACCGGAGTTAGATGATCTCAAAGCTTTCGACAGTGGAATGCTTGAATCTCTGGCAGAAGAGTGGCTGAAAGAGTCTCATGTCCTAGTGGAGACTTTGGTTCGAAGGCTCTTTGCCACGTCGTTTTACTTCAAGTCCGAACAAAAGGCGGAGAATACTGACCGTGGACGAGAGTTTTCAGGTGGGCTTATCAAGCTGAAATTCATACATGTCAATTGCTGACGCATGATAGGTCAGATAGGCTGCCGCTTCTTGGATGGCTCCGACGATCTTGTGAATTTCCTCGAGGCTTTGCAGACACGTGTGAAGGTGTTGCGATTCAGGCTGGAAGAGACACAGGAGTACCTTGGTGGTTTCATTGATGAAGCTTTGTTCGACACAATGAAAAAGGAAAAGGTCTTCCGATTCGATATTGATGTCTTCACAGTCCCGAAGGAATTTCGAACTTTTACAATCGTCCTGGAGTCGGACATTCGGGGCAAGTTCCCGAAAACGCCCATCAGTGGTTGCCCATGGAAATTGCAAGAAGCTGCTGCTATGTCGCTTTAGGTATTCACTATACTATATCCAATTAAATATGTCTAGTCGTCCACATTATCGTTCTGGTCAAGTCTCGACTTCCTAGGCCAAATTGCATCAACAAACTGCGACTTTAAGGGCATGTCCATTAACTCTACAGTACGTCCTCTGTATCTCTCAGCATATATAGTAGTGTATAACTGCTATTAATTTTACACTGCTCGCTCTATGCTATTCCACACTTCACTACCAAGTATATGAACGATAGATCTAATTTTGTAGTATTTTACCTAGATTCATGCCCTAAATTTGTTAGCATACGCCCTGACACCGCGGTACAACTTCGGTGTTATTTACACGAATGTGCGCTTTCTTCTGTGTTAATTTACACATGCGGCGTCTTTTTAAGGTAAATTTACATATTTGCGGTGTTTTTTTAGCCAAAGTGCGCTTTCTTCTGTGTTAATTTACACAAATGCAGTGTTTATTAACACCGCTTCCTGTGTTTTTTTACACGATTTTGTACCGTAGTGTGAGAATTGAAGCTTAAGGAATCTCTTGGGAAGATGGGAAGCCCTTAGCTCTTGAATAATTGCGTATTGTGCATTCACTCATCGTAAGTGGCATCCGCGCAGCTTGACAACAAAGCAAATATCTCAAACAAGACCTCCTCACACAAAATCTAGTCCCTTCCCTCCGCGGTTCTCTCAAGCTCCTTCATCCTACGATATGTCAACATCCAGGTTCTCTTCAGCTCCTCCTCTCTATTATATATCAACATTTCCGCCAACCTCCCATACTCTTCTATCGTCGTCATAGCCCAATAACAAACGGCAGTCCAATCGTCGAAGGCGTCATGCATGGGAGCAAGTCCCGATCGGATCCTTCAGTCCTCGAACGCCGCATCGAGGAGTTCGCGGGCGCGGTAGTTGTCCCTCGTCATTTCGAATATTAGCTTGCGAAACAATTTCATGGAGAAGCAAAGGTAGGTCAAGAATTCCGGAAAGTCTCTTAAGTCTTTCCTAGCCCACAGAGCAGGGAGTGTGGCGTGCCAGGGAACGGGGTAGGAATGGATTTGGCTGTACCACCCGAGGAGGTTGAGGATGTAAGTTGCTGTCGAAGGGAAGGAAAAGAGCTCCCGTGCTGGCTTGTAGACATAGTCGAAGATTGTTTGTTTGTCGCGAGGGTCGATGATTCTTTGGCCCCTGCCGGTGCGTTTGCTGGCGCGGTGTACTAGGTCTGAAAGCTCGCGTAGCCTGACGCGCTCTTCTTCGGATAGTAAGAAAGCGGTTGCATCGTAGTTAATTGCAGGGATGTTGTGAAGGGCTGAGTTGAGCAGATCGAAGTTGACGTCTACCGTAATGGCTACGATCTCGAGGATGTAGCGGCGCAGCTGCTCTGCTTTGCAAGATGCTGGTTGTTCTGTTGGTGGACTCTGGGCAACAACAGGGGCAAATTCAGACTTTTCTTCTACTTCTATAGCTTCATCATCGAGTGCAGAGGTCGTAGATGGAACATAGTCGCCGTAGGGCGGTGGAGGATCGTGGGTCTTAGCGTTGACCCCGCATGGCTCATTTCTAGTAGTTAATTCAGAGGAGTGTTCGGTATGTTGTCGGATCCTACTAAATCTAAAAACGCCGAGAGGGCCGAGCTTGATGAGTGGCGTCTTTTGTGGATTCTCGAGGTGGGTGATTCAGTGTCTGCATGTGTGAAGGTCGACAGCGAGTTGCCAAAGGTTCTCGCGACCACTTCCAATTTATATGTCGATAGCATATGCGGACTGATCCTTGATTCGCTCGAATATTGGGAAACCAAAGAGTTGTCCGTGGTTCGGTCTTATCGAGTATCCAAAGTTTGAACGGGCCCTAGATCCAAAACCGACCAGTCGTCCAAAAAATTGCAACAAGATTGGTGATGGTCTTAGTTGAAGTCATAAGGTCTAACTTGTAGGCTCCGAATGTATCGCAGTACTTTTGTTATACCCACAGTTATCATTAATCTTGTCGTCTCGTCACCCTCTGAGCATTGTACTCTCCAAGAATACTTGTGTTTGCTCGGGGCTGCTGAAATGCAGTATCATACCAATCTAAACAGCGTTTCTTCGACTTCACCGCGCGCGAGCATATCCCTCACGTCGCCCTTGACGATGTTGTACACATAACATTCTGAGACATGTTAGAACACCAACAGCCTGCGGACAGCACAATATCTTACCTCCTAGCAGGGTATAACCACCAGCAGCGCCTTCCGACCTCCGCAAGATGAACGGATAATACCCACCATGCAGCACAACAACAATATCACCAACCTTCACCCCGCTTCGTACCAGGCCCACCTCACCTTTGCTTGTGACAATGAAATGATTGCCCATACAAGCCCTCGCCGCCATGAAGTTAAACCCACGACCGTCAATTTCTGGCCGTTCCGGATCAGGCCGTCGCTTTGCAAATGCCCAGAAGTGCTTCATATACTGCTCTCCAAGTTCGGTCAGAGGATGCAGCTGTTCTAGATGGGAAAAAGCTGCCTCGTAGTGAAATGAAGTCGCGCCGCCCGTCAAAGTTGTGGCGAGTTTAAACACAGCTTCTTGAGGGAGTTCTTTCAAGTTTGTCAACGCTGCCGTTTGAAGGAGTTCCTTTGACATGTCGGTGAACCAGCCCCTTGCGACTGGGTCAATGTCGAGGTAGATATACGCTTCGTTGAAGCGAAGGGCGGACATTCGCTTCATTCGCTGACTGACTCCACCGACGTGGTCGAATACCACCCCAGGAAGCTCCAGGATGCTATCTTTTGAGAACCACGCTGGGTTGATTTCCAATGCTCTTGAAGGAAACATGGCCTTTTGTATCTTCTCGTATAAGGATCCTTGCAGGCCAGCATAGTACATCGTCTCGTTTAGCGGCGTGTTGTCCCACATGGCCAAGTCCCATCTTGGTACCCACGAAGGCATCGTTCCATCCTGAGCAATACCGCCGGCATACCCAAGCACACCAAGATTCCCTCGTTGCCTAATTGTATCCTTCACAAGGTCCTGTATTATTGCCTCATAGGACTTGTTGTAATCGATCTCAACAGGTACCGTCCTATGGCAGGAACCAGCGATCCCAAGCAGCCCGTATATTCTATCGCGCTTATCGGTAACTTGCTGGTGCCGGTATCCAGACAAGACTTGCAAGAAATCGTGGAACATTTTGCCGCCCCATGGCCCCACCGTCTCCGCCCGCACACCTTCATTATGCATGCACAGCTGCATCGCGGACGAGCACATCCAATGGGATACGTTTATCGGGAAATGGTTAGGGCTTCGAGTCACTCTGTTTGATAACCACGTGGTAAATGTCCCAGCCATGTCCCCGGACACTGTGTGGCGTCCGAGCCAGACGTCGAGCTCCCGGGCAAGGTAGACTTCCTGGATGCACCATGTTCTTTTCCAGTATGGACGGTCGTAGAACACTCCCAGAATTGCGAATATATCGTCGACACCTTGTGCTACAAATGCATCGACTAGATTTTGGATCGAACAGGGATCGGGGTCTGCTGGCCTCAACATATCGTTTATCCGAGGGCAGAGCCTACTGACATATTCCATCGCCCTGAAAGCCGTTTGTATTGCGTCTTCGTTGCCGACCTCGTTCACACCCAGCCACACTAATACTCTACTCGCGCTGCGATAAATATCGCCCATGATGCTGACCTGACGATTCCTCTCTTCTGAGTTTGCCTGATTTATGCAAAGCGCATCTGCCCAGTATATGCGAACATCTTCAGGGTGTCGAAAAGCTTGTAACGCCGTGCCGAGGCTTACTGTCACATCGACATCAAGTCCGTTACACTCGATGCACTGTGTGATGGAAGCGTCGCCCCAAGCATAAGAAACGGCCTGGTATTGCAACTCTGCGTCGTCCAGGGAGGCTTCAAAGAGCTCACAACGAATGGGCGCATCGAAGGAATCTGGCAACAAGCGTAGAAGGCGTATCTCCCGGTCTACTAGTGAACGTACGTAAAGAAGACGATTTTGCGACATATTGATGGTTCTTAGATGAACGCTGTCGATATTGCGCTAAGTCTAGAGGTTCGTGGATGTAAGAAGATATGTTGTTGCCTGATGTGCAAGATAAGGTAAATAATTGGGGGCCAACGACCATCTGCATATCGTACCCCGCATGATCAGCCGCATACTGAACAGGTCCCCAGCGACAGGGCAGCGAATCTACGTACCAGGCTAGGTGTTTTTCACCACCGTTCGAATACAGCTTGGTAGGAATGTGAACGAACAGTAATCAAGATATTTGAAAGGGAGGTGCAATGAACTTGGAAGTCGCACTAGTAATCTCGACTCAACTCTAGGCACGAAACCTGGATATCACAGAGAACAGTAGAGTATCAAAATTTGTAGCCATCGTCGAGAAATTTCGATTTAGGTGTAGCATTTCACTTACATATGAAGTAGGTACTTACCCCATAACACTCGCTGTTTCTCAAACTTTGACCACGTGCTTCGGCAGTAGCCACATCCGCGAACAGAAGCTCTTGTCTGCAATAATTATCTTTCGCATCCACAATATCAGGTTTACTTCCCAGCACGCCAAAAGCAGCATATCTACCTTTCTACAAACGTTCTCGACATGATTGGCAGTCTTCACAGTCACGTTTCTGACCTGTTCACTACAGGTACTGCCCGAGCAACTACCACCATTCCCAGAAACCACCCGTCTACCCTACCGTCGGTCTCGATTCCTATCATAGCGCCGATACTCGTCCAGGCGAGGCCGGCCACGCGACAGGCGATATTCACCAAGGGTACAGCAAGAGCGCCAACTGTTCGATCAAGGGTTTTGAATGGACTGCTAAGATGGTGAGTGATCTATACAAGACGAGCGATTGGAATGAGATGAGATCAGACCGCACCGAACTCCGAGCTGCATCTAGGGGATGCCAGTATCGCAGCAGAGGACGCTTATCACCATCATCGCATCGAGCTCCATACAGATAAGGCTAGTCTCTCGACAGGCGACAGGTGGCACTCATCATCACTATTGCGTCAAACATCTCCTCCTATCCAAGCACGGCATTCGTGGTAGATACGAAATTACGAACCGCCATGACTGCAACACATCGTCAATGCACAAGCGCAGTCGAAATCAGGTATAACCGCTACTATATACAGCAACTTGCCCCAGCCAACTGGACAAACGCACTGCAAGAAAATTTAGTGTTGGAGGACTTCAGGTCTTATTAGCAGATGTCAATTAAAGAAGAAGAGAGTTGAGATTGCCACAGTCTAATTAGCTGCGTTTTCCTTCTGCCTTTCCTGACTTGAAGTCCTCAGGAGTAGTGTCCGCTTAGAACTGACCAAGGCCTCCTCCCAACTCATGTCTGCCCAGTACGCCTCAGCATTCTGGCACACCTCTATCACCTCTGCCGCTCGCTCACGTTCTCCAACCACCGCAATCGTCTCAGTAAGGCTAGCCCGCCGGCAGCAAGAATTTCCACCCGCCTGCGAAACCTGCTCTAGTTCAAGCAGAACTCGACGTTGCCGGATAAATGCAAACAGACTTCAAACGTCGGCTACGCTAGAAACGAAAACCCAGCTCGCTGACAATTCTGTCACGTGCCTCTTTTCTCTCTGCAACGGCATCTCTGCCTTCTTAGTGAACACAAGCCGGCCGATCGAAATTGAGGCACCGGCTACAACCGAGACAGCGATTTGTTCTTCAACCGGAGGCCAAACGGCCGACAGTACTGACTCCTGATCAAGTCATCAGAAAGTCAATTTCCAAACGGTTGGACGAATTACCAACCAGAAGCCCGCAAGAGCGGCAAGCGCTTGTTCGAAAGAGATTCTCAATCGACAACATGTTCGGTGATATAGTTAGTAAGTGTCTGGAGGATGTCCTTTGGTATATCCTCTGGACAGTGTGCGTTCTTTCCGCTGAAATAGACCCAAAGCGACATGGCAATAAGGAACGCAACGAATGCACCCAGCAACCTGCCGGTTCTGTTGCAGGCGGTAAGAATTCTCTTTGTCTTGAAAGTCCAGGCGGAAGGAGTTGTCTCTGTCTGGCTGGGTAATTGCGGTGCAGTTAGTTCCTAAGACTCGGATCCATCCACGTTGTGCCTGGGGAGGCTACAGGAGTAAATTAGGGGGTGGCTGCTGATGCAGCGAGCCGGAGTGAGGGTGCCGCTGTTGCGCACTCCTCCAACCGATCAGCAGGCTGTTTTGCGGGCGACGTGGCGAAGGCCGGCGCCGTGGGGTCGAGTTCTGCGGCTGGAGTGACGGCGACGGTGACAGTGACGGTGACGGTGCTGGTGCTGATGCTGATGCTGCGGCGATGAACTACGACGGTGGCAAAAGCTCAACTTAAGAGGGGGACCGCGCCTTCCATCTCCATCTGGGGCATCTACGGGACGTGGGACAGTATCACGATAGACGTTTTTGAATTTTTGCGAGGCCCTCCATGACCGTCAGGTTCAGACGGACTCGCTGTTGAACACACCACACCGGTACTGAAGCCATGGACGCTGATGCGAGGAATACTGTTCTTCTCCTTCCCACGTCCACTGGTCCGTCCACGTGAACAAGAAAAGAAAAAATACATACTGCAAAAAGACCACATACTCTTATAACTGTACAAGTCGGATAAACCCAAGGCAGGCGAGGCGGCCTGGGGCGCTGCCCCCCCCCCCCCCCCCCCCCCCCCCCCCCCCACCCCCCCCCCCCCCCCCCCCCGCGCCCCGATATCATCCTACTGCTTGTTTTCTCCATACAACTGACCAATAACAAAACTTTTATACACTGCTCCCATAATTTCATATTTGTGCGGACTTCTTTTTTCTACTAAGGTGCGTTCTTTGCACCTACACATCACCCTTCTCTACCTTTACTTCTACTTCCTTCTTCC
>KZ107847.1:1072608-1105657 GCA_002116315.1 Epicoccum nigrum
ATTGTAAGTAAACACAGCAGACCCACAGTCAGAGATAAACCCTAGACCGCGAAGTGGAGAACTCGCTGTGTGTCCTTCCGACGGCCATCTGCACGCCCACCGTAAAAAGAAAAGGAAAAATACCAACCTCAAAAAAGCCCACTACCCTTATAACTTTTCAAGTCGGGTAAACCCATGGTTGGGGCTTGATACAGGGGTTCCTCCCCCCCCCCCCCCCCAACCTCAACTCGATCCACCCCTCTGCTCTATATCCTCAGTTCCATGTTCTCCATCACCGTCTCATTCCCGCCGACCGCATACTGCTCCCCTCTCCCCTCCCTCAGCGCGACGTACTTGAACCCGAAGTTCAGACACAGAGCGACAGCCAGCCCCAGCGCGACGACCAGCGGGCCGGTGAGGGCATCGAAGTCCTTGCCGCTGCGCTCGCGGATGAGCTTGCCCCTCCACCAGTACACGGCGTACCCCCAGCCGAGCGTGAAGACGGCGATGCTGGTGTACACGACGGCCAGGGCGCGCGCGACGTGGTTCCCCTCGCCAGCGGCGTTGTACAGGCCCAGGGAGAGGGAGGCGAGCAGCACGGAGACGTGCTGCCACTTGATGAAGGTGCGCTGGTTGGCGAGCCAGACTTTGGCTTCGACGCGCAGCGGGCCCTGGTCTTTGATCCACACGCCCGGCGCGGACACGCCGGGGGGCAGCTGCACGCGGCGGGACTGTTTGCGGGCGTATTTGGAGGTGGAGAAGGAGGGGAAGAGCTTGGACAGGCCGTTTGTCTTCCCGCTCGCGTACGGCGAGATGAGCGCTGTCGTCTCATCATCGCTGTCCGGCTGCTCGTTCGCGTTGTGCGCGGATTCCTCCTGGTGCGACTGCTGGCGCGGCAGGCGGGTGGCGGGCATGGAGTGCGCGACGGTGCTGGGGACGGGCATGTGCGCCGCGCTGCCGTTCTTAGGCGCAGAGCGGGCGGCCGCGGGCGAGCCGATGGGCGAGGCGACGCCGCGGCGGAAGGAGGGGCTGGCGGCCGTGCCGAAGAGAGAGCCCACGGCAAAGTCGTCCTCTGCGGCTTTGCGCTTGCGCTCCTGCTCCTCGTCGAAGGCCTGGTCGGGCTCCTTGCGGATGTCGTCTTCGACCTCGCTGAGCCAGAAGGGGAAGGTGTTGACGTTGTCTTCGAAGAGCTTGGCGACGCCGTGCACGAACTTGGAGAAGCGGGGCGCTTCCTTGACGAGGTGCGAGTGGATGAGGTCGTCGACCCACTCGTACTTCTTCAGGCCCTTGACCTTGATCTCCAGCAGGGCGAAGGGGAATTTGTGGATCTCGCCTTTCTTGAGGTTCTTGAAGGGGAACTCCATGTTGCTGTTGTCGATGTCGTGCCTGTGCCAGTCGTCGGGCTCGCGGCACGGCCTGTCCATGTCCAGGGCGTCTTCGCGGATGAGGGCCATGTTGGTGTCGAGCGAGATGCGGACGTTGTCGTTGCCGGGGATCTGGAAGGCGGTGCGTGTGTAGTTGGCGCGCAGCACAGGCTGGAGGTCCTTCTCCCTGACGAAGCCCTGGATGTCCTCAACAGCCTTCTTGAAGCTGTCGATCTTGTTCTGATCTCTGTTCGGCCTGTACTCGAGCTTTTCGATGGACTTCTCCATGTGGTACTTGTCCTCGAGGAAGGACTGGATGTACTTGGCCTTGATGGGGAAGCGGACCTCCTCGCTGGCATTGCCGTCCTTGATGACCTTCTTCTCGAACATGATCTCGGGCTTCTCGTTGAGCTGGCCATACCAGCGTAGACGGAGCGACGAGGCGTCCTCCTTGCCGTTGACCTTGTCCGAGTAGAGGGAGAAGTTGGGGTTGTCGAAGTAGATGGAGGTGATGGTGGGGTCGCGCTGGGAGCCTTCGGCGACGTTGGCGGACTGGGGGTTGTAGACAAGGACGGGTAGGCGGCGCAGGATGACGGTCTTGACTTCGAAGAGGTTGTCCATGTGGACCCAGACTGAACATGTTAGCATGCAAACAATGATGGTTAAAGCAACAACATACACTTATGCGAGGTGAAGCCCTCGGCGCCAGCCTGGTCGTCGGAGAAGGACAGGGACTCCTTGGTCTTGCCCTCGAGGCTCTGGCGCACGAACGAGTACAGGGCGGACAGGCGGTACAGCAGCGGCGAGGCGTCCTCGGTCTGCAGCGGGTGGCGGGCCAGGCGGGCGTCGATGAAGGGCCGCAGCTTGTACGACTTGCCGCGCAGCTTGTCGTGCTTCTTGGTGGCCTTGATGATGGCGGTGAAGTTGATGCGGCTGAAGCCCTCGAGCTCCTTGACCTCCTTGGTGATGCTATCGAGCTCGGCCAGCACCTCCTTCAGCAGCTTCTGGCGCTCCTCGTGGCTGAGCTCGGGCTGCTTCTCGCACGCCTCGGCCTTCTTGACGGCATCAGAAAAGAGCCCATCGCCGGTGGTGGTGCTGCTCTCGCCGTCCTTGTTGCCTTTACCGTTACCGTCACCGTCCTTCTCGTCTGCCTTTGCGCCAATGGCCAATGGCTCGAGCTTCTTCTCGCAGGCGGCGGTGCGGTCGCGCAGCTTCTGCGAGACGTCGAGGATGAAGCCGTGCACCTTCTCGAGCTGCACGTTGGCCAATTCGTCGACAAAGGCACTCTCGTCCTCGGCGGTCCAGCTGTCGTCGTCCTCGTTGTCCTTCAACAGCTTCTTCAGCTTGTCGTAGTCGATGTACTGCGCCTTCCACGGCGAGTACACGCTCCTGCGCAGGGTGGTGCCGAACTTCATCGCCGTCGATTGCGGTCGCGGGCTGCCGGGCTACCGTGTGCGTGAAATGGGACGCAGAAATGTCGGGTCGCACAGTATTCAACAGCTGCAGGTCAGGTCGCGCAAAACTTCTTTTGCGTCCAACAGACAGGAAGCAAGCTTGCCTGTACCTGTGACGGTGGGGAGCTGCCGTTGCGACGGCATGTTGCAGACCAGGGCTATCAGCCAATCGGGCCGGCACGTGTGACACGCCTCAAGCGTCATGGCGGCTGCCGTTCTGCAACGGGTTTGGCGCCCGCTCCTTCGACGACATGCCATGCAGACAACCTGCAGCAACGTGCTGTTATGCAGGCAGTGAGAAGCTTAATAGATTAGAAGAGGCTGAACTTATTGAGTGAGAAGGACCAAGACAGGAAGTGCATAACCATCTTGGTATTACAGCGCCGTAGAAATACAGGATAGACATGGCACATGCGATAGGCAGTTGGCCCGCCCGCAATATCTATACAACAATGCACCCGAAAAAAAAAAGATAACGCCCATGTATGCAGATCTCCTCCTCGGTCTAGTTCGTCTTACCATATTAACATCAAGGTCTTCCTCCCTGCGTGCCCCTTCTCGTGCTATCCCCCTCTCACTTATCTCATCTCAGTTTCCCTGCGCCATAACATCCACATACCGCCCACCCTTCTTTTTCTTCGCCGCAGCGCCCTTCCGCGGCTGCGCCGCACCCAGCAAATCGTCGATGCTGCTGGCGTTGCTCATGCTCGTGCTCGGCCGCGACGGGGGCCCGGAGGCGAGCGGCGGTCGTCCGAGCATCGGCGGCTTCGCAGGTGCACCCTCTGCATCAGATCCCAGACCGGGAGTGCTGGAGCGCGACGAGATGCCCATAGGCGGGGGCATGGAAGAGCTCCTAGGCGTGGACGTCGGGGGTCTAAGACCCGCTCCACCAGGAGGAGGAGGGCCGCCCATGGGCGGGCCAGCGGTGCCGCTCGAAGCGGCCCTGGCCGCAGCAGGCGGACCTCCGCGGGGAGGCGGGGGTGTAGCAGAGGGCTTGGCGGTATCTGTCGCGCCTGCCTTCTTGTTCACCCACTTCTTGAGCTCCGGGTCGTAGACGAAGCTGTTTTCCTCGCCCAGCTTGGCCTTGATGGGGCCAGGGCCTTGTTGCGCTGCATTGGGGTCTTTCTTGAACCACCCGCCGAACCAGCCCTTCTTGTTGCCCGCCGCTTCCTTGTCGCGCTTGGCGTCTTCTTCGGCGGCTTTGCGGAAGGCCTCGTCCGCGACTCGGTCGGCCTCGGACTTGCCGCTAGACTTGCCACTGGGCTTGCCGCTGCTGATTTTGAGGGCCGAGGCACGAGCGGCGAGATCATCGTCCTCGTCGTCATCCATGATGGACTTCTTCTTTGGTTGTGCTGACTTGTCTTCTTCGTCATCAGAAGGTTCGTATGGCGTGTATGAAGGCGCCTCAACCGAGGAAGGTTCATAACTCGAAGAAGGTTCGTAGCTTGAAGATGGTTGGTAGCCTGTTGAAGACTGCTCCCCGTTGGTGTGAGGAGGTGTGGGAGTTGCATCGTCAAAGCTAGCTTGAGTAGGCTGGTATCCACCGAATGCTGGAGACGCAACAGGTTCCTCCACCGGAGGGGTGGGGGAGTATGGACTGCCATACGAGAGAGCAGCGTTGGGCTCAGGACGAAGCGGAGAGTAGGACTGAGTCTTACCCTGCGGCCGCTGACTAGTCGGGCTAAGCATTGCCTGCCCTGGAGTGTACGGACTCGTGGGCTGCGATACCGGCATGTAAGTATCCGAGACCGAGCGGACAGAATCCATAGACGGTCGGCCCCCAGGCTCGTATCGCGAACGCGGCTGCTCTGACGAGCCTCGTGGCGCATATGAGCTGGACGCGTTGGAAGGAGCGTAGCGTGACTGCGATGGCGCCGGAGGCTGGGTTGCGGGTACACCATAGCCCCCATACGCATAAAGGTCTGCATTTGACTGAGAAGGGGTGATACTGGGGCTGTCACCAGCAATCTTGGCGAAAGGCCCAATGTCTGCACCGGCAGCATTTCCCGAAGCTTCGTCTTCATCTCCAGCAATGAAGCTGTTGAATTTAGATAGAAGAGAGCTGCTGACTTTATCCATGTTCGGCTTCGAAATCCACGAAGACGAGCCGTCTTTCGGAGATTGGGACAGACGACGGCTCATTTCATCCAAGCTTCCCAAGAAAGCGGCGTTGTAGTATGGAGAGACCGAGGTGGTTGCTCTTATGTTAGCAGCGATAGCATCACAGTAAGCTTGTGCTTCGGTCCTGTACCCATACTCGGCCAGTCGTTGTGCATGTGCAAGTTTGTAAGCTTGGAGATGCGGGAAGGCGAAGGTTGCTGCTGGGGCCGAGAGGGACAATGCGAATTCATACACCTCAGTCAGTAGAATTGGCTCCACCTCGATGCCAAGTTCGAGCGGGGTTTGCTTGTGGTTGGCACCCAGCAGAACAATATCAGCATTGGGGTCGTCTAGGCCATTGACAAGTGCTACCGTGCGTGCCAAGACGAAGCACACATGAGCAGCTTCGATACGGTCGTACTGCGCGAGAAGTCGACCAAGTGACAGTAAAGCCTTAGCATCGCCCTCACTCCGATTATTCAAGATCAGCGCAACTGTCTCGCGCCACTTGTCGAGTCCTTGTAGCGCATTTTGTGTCGCACCGGCACCGTCAGTGCTGACCATCTGGAAGCCAGCGCGAGCCGAAGCTGGTACGAGCTCGTCGATACAGTCTTCATGGTTGCCTGCAAAGACCTCATACAGCACCGCAAGAGCCTGGTTGTTGCCACCGACCTTCTTGACCTCCTTACGGACAAATTCTTGAACAACTTGCTTCCATAGATCCTTACTTAGAGTGGATGAGAGAAGCATGGCATGACCCCACAGTCTTTGGTCAACAGCGTGCCAAACCGCCTTCTCGCGATCACCCTTGGTAAGCAACTTCTGAAGATCCTCAATCGCACGAGGATCGATGGGTTCTGCTTGCAAGGTGCTGGCCCTGGGGCGACCAACAATATCGGTGGGAGCTGAGAATGAGCCGTCACCGTCCGCAGCATCGCTCTCTTCTGTATCCAGAGCTTTCTTTAGGGCAGCTTCGGCGGCAGGCCCCTCAAGGCGACCGTCATTGTCAATCAAGACTTGCAGAACCTTCCAAAGCAAGGTCTTATCTTGGAAGCGCTTCTGTTCGTCCTCACTCATGGAGTGCTCGAATCCAGGCTCCTTTCTCTGCGTTTCCCGTGCTTCGAGCGTGCGACCAAGCCAAGCTGACACATCCTTCTTCTTGCCCTTGGACTTGAGTGGGCCCGGGAATTTAGCGAAGTCTTCCGACTCGGGTAAAACTACTTTGGCGCTCTGTATCCTGACCTCACCAGGACTGCGTTTGACCATGGGCGCAGATGCGCCACCGCCGTAGCGAGGAATCTCCTTCGGGAACGTGGTGACTACGGTACCTCCCAGGCCCCATGTGAAGATCGGTGCTCCTTTCCACTGCTGGAGTGGATCGGCAGCGCGTTCATCTGAAGGCGGGATGCTTTCATATTCCAGGCTCAACGAAGTCTGTCTGCGATGAGGAATGCTGTTCATTGGCTTCTGAATTGCAAGCTGCTGACTGTAGGCAGGGGCTGGGACGGGCGCAAATGTTGAGGCGGAACCTTGGTAGTCGCTCGCCGCCGCCAGTGTTTGCGTGATCGGCTTCATGCTTGCTGCAGGCGAGTGTGTGTCCGACCGCGGAGGGGATGCTTGGTGCTGAGGAGTGTAGCTTGTCTTTCTGGGCGAACTGACGTTGGAAGGCGCATAATTTCGAAGAGGCGGTGTGCCAGATCGGGCAGCCATAGGTGGCTGAGATGCTGGAGCTCTCGCGTGTTCTTCGACCTCACTGACACCTTCCAGTGGGCTTCTGAAGGAGGCCCGTGGAGCGTTCTCAAGCGAGTGTGATACATGATGACCTTGTGTAGGATCAATCGGCGCCTGCGCTGGAAACTGCTCGGGGTGACGAGGGGTAGCGAAGGCAAGCGGACTGGAGGTTCTCGGCGCATAGGGCTGGGAAGTTGGGCGTGGAGGGCCGGCAGGCGGCTCAGACCCATAACGAGCCTGAACATGCCCTGGTGCGTTAGGTGGAGCAGGCGAGTACCTCGAAGTGCCAGCTGACACTGATGGCGGCGCAGGTGAGTATCGAGCATTTGCTGGGGCTGCGGATGGCGGCGCAGGGGAGTATCTCGATGACTGTGGAGGTGCTGCTTGTGGGACGGGCAGGCTGTTGGTTCTGGCTAGTACCGAAGGTTCCGCAGGGAACATGGGCAATTGCTCGGGCTGTCGGAATGGAGCCGGCGCTGAAGCGCCCCCTGAGTCTGGAAGTACTTCATTGCGCAAACCTGACCATGAGGGCGTGCGCTCTTTTGGGGGATATTGGGGCGGACCTTGAGCAATCTGCGGAGGCCCGTGAAGCATCTGAGGAGGTCCAGCCATCTGCGGAGGCCCGACCATGTAAGGTGCTCCCGCCGCTTGAGGAGGACCACTCATCTGAGGATGACCCTGAGGAGGACCTTGCGGCATGTGCGGCGGCGCAGCCTCTTGAGGCTGAGGCGTGTAGCGACCTGAAGCTTTCTTTGGCTTGGTAGCTACAGGCAATTCGGCGAAGAAGTCAGTCTGCGCCCGCACAGGAGCTGCTGGCTTAGGTGGCACTGCTGGCGGCAACCCAGTCATCGATTTCATAGACTGGCTCGAAGAGGGCGGAGACATGGTCGACATGGTCGCAACTGTAGCACTGGGGGGCGGAAGCGAAGGCCGGGGAGGCCCGGAGTTGGATGCAACGCTACTGCTGCGTGGAGGCGGGGGCGGAGTAGGATTTGAGGCTGGCACAGTTGCTCGAGGAGCTGCTCGCCTCCGCGTTGTCACGATCTCGTCCGGCAGATCATAAGGCGAGGCATATCCTCCTTTTGCTTTGTCGGCAAAACTTTGTCCAGAGTTTCCCATTGCTGGCCGGGCCTGCTGCTGCTGCGATACTGGTTGGCCAAAGCCGTTGTACATGGTGCCAGTAGAAGCCGCTGATGTTTGCGGGATGGAAGGAGACAGGTTGGTGAACTGGACTCCAGCAGGAGCGTAGGGGTTGGCAGGTGGTGTTGGTGCGGCTGCGGCCTGCGCAACCTGAGCTGGTGCATATCGGCTGGCTGTGCCAGAAGATGCAGGTCTCGTCGCTGGCGCAGGCTGCTGAACAGGAGCTGCTGGCTCATCGTCCAAGAAGCCAACATCGTCGTCGAGCTCTAGTGCAAGGGCGTCTTCCGTGTCCGGCAGGAATTCGTCATCGAGGTCGAGATCATCGAGATCAAGGTCCCCCCACTCATCTGTTGTAGCCGGTGCAGAAGGCTCTGTTGCTTGCACAACGTGGGCTCCTGGGGTCTCAGGCTCAGCTTGGGCAGGTTCCGCAGGGGCAATTGTCTGAGAAGCTGCTGCTCCAAAAAAATCCTCTGCCTGCTCGTCTGTGTTGCCCCAGTCCATATCGTCCCCAGCATTGCCGCCAACGGACGTGTTGCCGATGACGTCATCGCCAACAGTCGTTCCCACAGCCTCAGCAATTGGAGTCTCCAAGAGTGCTTGTGGTTGAGGTGCGCCGAGATCAAAAGGATCGCTCTCAGAGACACCCCAGTCATCGTCTGCAGACGCTTCAGTGTCTGCCACCAGAGGAACACTTGCGCTCTCAACTACGGCATCTTCGAGAATGGTAGACTCTCCTTGGTGTTCGTAGTTCTCGGCAGGGCGTTCTTGCGGCGCAGCTGCCTCGTCCTCGGACGACTCTTCCTCAGATGACTCTTCCTCCTCTTCCACCTTCGCCTCCGCTTGCTCCTGCTGCTTCGGCTCTTCCTCTTCTTCCTCTGACGAGCTCTCTTCAGACTCGGACGGCTCAGCCGGCCCTCGGCCAACGTGGGTGGGGGTCTGGCCCTGGATGTGGAGGCCTCGCATGGCATCGACCGGGGCATCAACTTGCTTCGGCGTCACTGGCTGCGGCGGGATCACCATGCTCTGCCTGGCAGTGGAAGGCGCGGCTGGCTCGTCTTCAGACTCGACCTCGTCAACTTCCTCATCGTCCTCATCGTCCTCATCATCCTCAGACGTGTCCTCGCTCGAGAAAATGGGTGCAGGAGCGGGTGGAAGCGTTGGGGCTGTGGCTGGTACTGCTGGGGCTGCTTTTAAGACTGCCGGGGCCTCCTCTTCCTGGTCCTCTTCAGGCTCGTCCTCATCCTCGTCCTCGTCCTCGTCCTCGTCCTCACTCGAGGATATTGGTGCGAGAGCTTTCAGAGGTGGGGGTGCTGCGGGAGAAGCGGGAGCAGCTGCGAGGGTTGGGGCTGCTACTGGAATGACCGGAGCCTCCTCCCCCTCTTCAGACTCCTCCTCCTCCTCAGATTCCTCCTCAGGCGCCTCCTCAGGTGCTTCCTCTTCTGATTCGGACTGTGGCGGTATCTGCTGCGACGGTGTTTGTTGGACGGGTGGCTGTTGTGTTGCTGGCTGGGCTACTGCTGGCGCAGGCTGGTGGGTATGGGGTCGCAGGGCGGGGTTCCATGAGGCGGCCGGGGTGGAAGGCCGCCTGCTGCCGCTGTAGGCGTAGGAGAAGTTGGGCGCGTCCTCGTGGTCCATTATGCAAGATTACGATAAAGCTAAAAGGGCATATGCAAGTGCAAGTGCAAGTGCAAGTACAAGCACTAGTACTGAGCGTCAATGTCAGCTCTATGCTGTGAGCGAAACGGCGCATGCAATCAGGCGAACGTGAGTGACGAGGCGCGGGTCGGCTCGCGCACGCAGCAACAGCAACAGCAACAGCAGCCGTGCGCAGTCGTAGAGAGAGGCAATAGATAGTGTGGTGGGGGTGAAGGCTGCTGTGTGGTTGGGCGAGCTCGAGGGCGGACACGGTGCCTCGGAGCCACAGGTGTTGACGTAGATGCTAGATGGGGAATGACAAGAGGCAAAGACCAAAGACGCACCTCCAAGTACACTACAGCGAAGAAAAGACGGGCAGGTGCTGTACGTCGCGTGCAGTCAGACGCCTGGTATCCTCGATCGACAAGGAGCGCGTGAATCAACAGAGGGCCGCGAAGGCGTGGTGCATGGCGTGCAATGCGATGCGTCGAGTATGCGATTAAGTTGCGAAGGGGACAGTTGTCTACCGGCACTGGGTGTCTCGAACGAGTCGGTTCGGCATGCCGTACCAACAGCAACAGTCTGACCGCACCACCCTGGCCTCTTCCGCGACTCGCGCCGCAGCCTGCGCCACAGCACCAGCCATCGGCCGCGACTAGGTGACGACAGCCTTGACGCCAGGTAGACATTTGTTGTTCTCCCACGCATCGCATCGCATCGCGTGGCATTGTTAAGAAATACACTGTTGTAATAGAAAAACAAAACACACTCACACTTCACTGCCGGCGTCACCCAAGGCCGTTCGTTGTACATAGCTTCTGCCCAACCACTCGAAACCACCGCCCACCGCCCACCGCAACCCCAAACCACGACCCCCGAGCTGGCCGCGGACTCCCGAAGGCACCCACCACCGCAGCAGACCCCCCCCCCCCCCCCAAGAGTAGGCACATGGGTTTCACATAGCCTGCTCATACCCCAATCACCCACACACGCCCACATGAGCCATGTCTGCGCCGCATGAGTACCACCAGCCCAATGCGCCAGACGAGGACTCCGATCTCGACCTCGACCTCGAGGAGCTCGACCCGCTCGCCGCCCGTCCACGCGCATCCGCCTCGCCGCCGCGCCGCCGGTCGAAAGAGCAGCCCAAGCCCTACCATGAGCTCGGAGCGAGGATACCGTTGAGGAACCTACGAGTAGGGAGGCTGCGAGGGAATAGGCGCAAGGAAGAGCCCGAGCACGAGGACGAGGACCTCAGGGGGCTGCTCGACGACGATGAGAGGGACGCCCGCAATTCGGCCGGCAGCTACCGCCAGTCTGGCGACGACGACTCGCCGCTGCTGCCTGCAAGCACCAACCTCAACCCCAACCCCCGTCGAGCCACGCAGCGCAAGCCGAGCGCACTGTCCAAGCTGAGCGCTGGCCTCCGTCTTCCCTCTTTCCTCTCCAAGCAAGATGCTGGCGCCATACAGCTGGGAGACGACTCCTCAGACCGCGATGCCGAGGAGGAGCACGATCCCACCACTCAGCGCAACATCTCGGTCGGCGCACCTCAGACCTCCCGCTTCCCCGCAAATGCCGTTTCCAACGCCAAATATACCCCCTGGAGCTTCCTACCGCGGACTCTCTACAACGAATTTTCCTTCTTCATCAATATGTACTTTTTGCTTGTAGCGTTGTCGCAGATCATCAGGCCCCTGAGGCTTGGCTACCTTTCCACCTACATTTTCCCGCTTGCATTCGTCATTACCATTACCTTGGGCAAGGAAGCGTTGGACGATATCGCCCGTCGCCGCAGAGATGCAGAGGCAAACTCGGAAGGCTACACAGTCTTGAAGTTCGAGGAGAACAGCGTGGGCAATGGTGTTGCACCAGGGCAGAGCTCGAGTCGGAAGAAGAAATTGCGGAAGAACAAGAGGGAAAACGGCCGGCTGGCTGAAATTGAAGATGAGGAACAACAGTTGTCAACGAAGGGACTAGCCACGTGCACATATTTTGAAGTGGTTAAGCCGTCCAGAAACCTAAAGGTTGGCGATGTCGTCAAACTCGGCAAGGATCAGAGAGTACCTGCAGATATGGTCGTGCTCAAGAGCCTTGCCACCGACACTGCAACGGTTCCTCCAACTCCAATCCCTAACAACGAACCGTCACTGCTCATTGGCGGAGATGAGCCCGAGCCGGGGTCCGAGGCAGCAAAGGTTGAGAGTGCTGCCTCCACTGGACCTTCCGGCGAGGCTTTCATTCGTACCGATCAACTCGACGGTGAGACCGACTGGAAGCTGCGACTATCTTCACCCTTGACACAAAACTTACCTATTGGCGAATACACCCGCCTGCGCGTAGTTGCCGGGAAACCAGACAAGAAGGTCAACGAGTTCTACGGCACAGTGGAGCTGCAGCCCAAACGCCAGCGACAATACGATCCTCACGATGCCGAGCAATCCCAGCCTGACGAACCCCAAACTGCGCCGCTCAGCATTGACAATACCATCTGGGCGAACACGGTTGTGGCTTCGAGCTGCAGTTTGCTTGCCGTCGTCGTTTACACTGGTCCACAAACACGACAAGCTCTGTCGACTTCGCCTTCTCGATCAAAGACTGGCCTTCTGGAGCTTGAGATCAACGCCCTCACCAAGTGGCTGTGCGTCTTCACGTTGTCGCTGTCCTTTATACTTGTAGCACTGGCTGGCTTCCGTGAGATCGAGGGTCGCGCCTGGTACGTCAACATGATGCGCTTCCTCATTCTCTTCTCCACAATCGTCCCCGTGGGTCTGCGTGTCAACCTTGACATGGGCAAGTCGGTCTATGCATGGTTCATCGAGCACGACGAAAGCATCAAAGGAACCGTAGTCAGGACGAGTACCATTCCCGAAGATCTTGGTCGGATTGAGTATCTGCTGAGCGACAAAACCGGCACTCTGACACAGAACGGTAAGCTCAAACAATCCTGTGGGGTTTTTTTTTTAGACATTCTAACGCGAGCTAGAAATGGTAATGAAGAAAATACACGTGGGAACAGTATCCTACGCCAACGAAGCCATGGACGAAGTCTCTTCGTACGTCCGACAATGTTTCACGCCTCTAGCTGGCGAGCCAGCTTCGCTCGTGACACCATCATCTGCGTACGCTGTTCCGGTCACCTCAGCTACACGCATGCGCCGAGAGATAGGATCTCGCGTGCGTGATGTGGTGCTGGCCCTTGCCCTTTGCCACAATGTCACGCCTACCACCGAGGAAGAGAACGGAGAAGCTGTCACCACGTATCAGGCCTCGTCTCCTGACGAGATTGCCATCGTTCGCTGGACCGAAGCCGTCGGCCTTAAACTCCTGCAACGCGATCGGGAATCAATGAGTCTCGAATCGGTCAATAGTGGAAACACCGTTGTCCGCGTTCGCATCCTCAACACTTTCCCGTTCACATCCGAAGGCAAGAGAATGGGTATCGTGGTTCGATTTTACCACGGCCCAGTCACATCGTCTACCAATGAAGATGGCGAGATCTGGTTCTTCCAAAAGGGTGCCGACACCGTCATGACATCCATCGTTGCTGCTAATGACTGGCTGGACGAGGAGACAGCAAACATGGCTCGCGAAGGTCTGCGCACCCTCGTCGTTGGGCGCAAGAAGCTTTCCGACCAAACATACGCAGACTTCTCTACCAAACTCTCGCAAGCCTCGCTAGCCCTGCAAAACCGCGACGCAAACGTCGCAGAGGTGATCAGCGAATACCTCGAGCGCGATCTCGAACTGCTCGGTGTCACTGGTGTGGAGGATAAGCTGCAGAAAGACGTCAAGCCCTCGCTCGAACTGCTGCGCAACGCCGGCATCAAGATCTGGATGTTAACCGGCGACAAAGTCGAGACCGCGCGCTGCGTGGCTGTCAGCTCCAAGCTCGTTGCGAGAGGGCAGTACATCCACACCATCCAGAAGCGTACTTCCCCCTTACCCCCTTCCCAACCACAGCACCTGCTAACGTCTGGACAGTAAAACGCAAAGACCTCGCCCACTCCTCCCTCGACTTCCTTCGCGGCAAAACCGACGCCTGTCTGCTCATCGACGGCGAATCTCTCGCCCTAATGCTAACCCACTTCCGCACCGACTTCATCTCCCTCGCCGTGCAACTCCCCACCGTGGTCGCCTGCCGCTGCTCGCCCACGCAGAAAGCCGACGTCGCGCGGCTAATTCGCTCCTACACGAAGAAACGCGTCTGCTGCATCGGCGACGGCGGCAACGACGTCAGCATGATCCAAGCCGCGGACGTGGGCGTCGGCATCGTCGGCAAAGAAGGGCGGCAGGCCTCGCTCGCCGCCGACTTCAGCATCGAACAATTCTGCTACCTGGTCAAGCTGCTCGTCTGGCACGGGCGCAACAGCTACAAGCGCAGCGCCAAGCTCTCTCAGTTCGTCATCCACCGCGGCCTCATCATCTCCATCTGCCAAACCGTCTACAGCATCGCCACGGCCTTCGAGCCCAACGCGCTCTACAAGGACTGGCTGCTCGTCGGGTACAGCACCATCTACACGATGATGCCCGTCTTCTCGCTCGTGCTAGACCGCGACGTCGACGAGAGCGTCGCCAATCTGTACCCGGAGCTCTACGCGGAGCTCAAAACGGGAAGAAGCCTGAGCTACAGGAGCTTCTTCATCTGGGTCGCCGTGAGCGTCTACCAGGGCAGCATGATCCAGGGCCTCAGTCAGCTGCTCGTCGGCGTCGACGCAGACAACACCCTTACCTTCGCGCGCATGGTGTCCGTTTCCTTCTCGGTGCTCGTGCTCAACGAACTCGTCATGGTGGCCATGGAGGTCACGACGTGGCACTGGCTGATGATCGCGAGCATCGTCGGCACGGGGGGGATCTACTTCGGCAGCGTGCCGTTCCTAGGCGGTGGCGGGACGGCTGCAGGAGGCTACTTTGATTTGAGCTACGTAGCCAGCGTGGACTTTTGGTGGAAGGGCGCCGTCATCGCCGCTATCTCTTTGCTCCCGCCCTACGCGGTCAAGATCGTGGGGAGGACGTTGAAGCCGCCCAGTTATCGGAAGGTGCAGGGGGTGTAGTCTATACTATGGAGCAGTGGGGGTAGGGGGGGGGGGGTTGTGTAGCTGAATAGTAGAATGTCCCGCAGAGCGAGGAGAACTTTGGGAAGAGGCTTCGAACTGCTCAAAGGACCGCCTCAAGTGCTGGTGATGCATGTGGGTCCTGCGCTGCCGTTACATGGTTGCCCGCATGTGGGTGTAGGTGGTGGCTTCTGCCTATCGTACTAGTGCTGGTACTTGCTTTGGATCCACTACCTCGTAGCACGCCGACTACCATATACCATACTGAGAATCAACACTCCTACTGGGGCCCCAAACAAACCTGTCTAAAACAGCTGCGAAGCGATGGGAAGCCCTCTGCTTCTAAAGCAGGTGCGCAGGCGCACGCTGCGCGAGGTCCCGATGTGACTCTCCTTCTTACTCCGCAAGATCACCATGGTCTGTACACCCACCTATTGCACGCCAAAGAAAGCCGCAGATAACAAGCTATTTCACAACGCAGTTGCCCCACAATCACGACCCAAAACCAGACTCTGAAGACTACAAGTAAGAACAAGCGAGGTTTCTTGCTTGCCCAGCGTTTTTGTAGTTCGTAAAAGTTTTAATATTTTAGAGTGTATATATTCTGGATTCTTCACTGAGGACTTATTTCCCAGTAATTTTGACGGGTAAGAGCTGTAGTCAAGGGTGTCAACGTCTCAGCGTCGAGAAAACGGTTGGAAAGTAAGGGGGGCCCGTGGGATGGTAGAAGTCAGTAAGCGAGAGCTGCTACTCCTGCATAGTGAATGAGCAGATAGCGGATAGCAGGCCAGGGAGGTAATAGGCAGCGGTGGGGATGGGTGGTAGGCGCCGAAGGCCTGACTTCGATGTAGCAGAGGATGTATAGTCGTGAAACGTTGAGGTGGTAGGAACACAACGTGAAGCTTGAGTCGCTGGTGAGACCCCTCATGTCTGTGTTTGATCTTGTGAATTGATTCGCTATACTTTGCTGCGGCATTATGGAATATGGAAAATGGGATAGAAAACGTAGGTGGTCCAGCATCGACCTGTCTCTGGGCTCGACGTCCTTGCAGCTGAGTGAGCAAGAACCCCGCCATGACGACTCAGTGCTTTGTTCGTTCGTCGATCATCCATACTTGCTCACCTCACCTCACCTCACCACACCACCAAACTCATGTCTCCACCCTTACAACTCCTCCTTATCGTCATCATCCTGCCCCAGCACATCACGGATAGGATCCTTCTCCGCACTCTCGATGGCCTTGACGAACTTCTCCCCGCTCTTCTTGTCCGTCGCGAAGAGATGCTCCTTCACCAAGCGGCGCGGCGTCTCGCCCATCCACTGGAACAAGCTGAAGTCCTGGAACTTGTCCGCGCGGAAGATCTCAAGCACTTCGACGTCTTCCTCGTCAGACAGGTTCTCGATGAAGTGGCCCATGTTGCGCGGCACGATACCCACGTCGCCGGCTTGGTAGTCGAAGGTGCGCGCGGTTCCTTCGGCGGCGAAGATGGTGACGCGCGCGCGGCCTTTGATGAAGAAGGACCATTCGTCTGCGTTGGCTTCACAAGATCATTAGCAAGAGAGGTATAAGCAAGGAAGAGTGGAGGGGAAACTCACGATGCCAATGCATTTCCCTCAGCGCGCCGGGCTGGATGTTCAGATGCGCCGCGGCCACCGTCTTAGACAGCGGGAAGTTGGTGCTATCGGTGATGCGCACCTGCCCACCCGTGGTGTTGAGCGGCTCCTGCGCGAGCATCTTGTGCGTGAACTGCAGCTTCGACTTCTTATATCCGGGGCTCTCGCTCGGAATCTCCTTCTCGATGCTCTCGGGATTGCTGCCCTGGAAGATATATTTCTCCTTCTCAGGAATCGCACGGAACACTTCAGGCGCGACGCGGAAGTTCTCCGCCAGCACAGCTTTGGGGGTACGGGCGACCCAGTCGGTTAGCAGGAAAGTCGAGTCCTCGGAGAAATTACCATCATCAAAAATGAGCAGGAACTCGGTGCCGTTAGGGGACAGTCCCTGGAGGGAGTGCGGGTGGCCCGAGGGGAAGTACCAGAGATCGCCCTTCTCGAGGTCGTCGACAAAGCTGCCGCCCTCGGTGTCGAGCGCGGTGATGCGCACCTTGCCTTCCAGAACGTACGCCCACTCGGCCTCCTTGTGCCAGTGCAGCTCGCGGATCACGCCCTCGTCCAGCCGCATGTTGACGCCCGCCAGCTCCTTACTGGTTGGCAGCTCGCGCACGGTCGTCTGGCGCGTCCATCCGCCTTCCTCAATGCGGATGTGCGAGTCGGCGAACGACCACCGCATGTTGGGCATGTTGCCGTGGTCGGTGCTGGGTGGGCGAACTAGATCTGGGTTCTGCCTCTCACGATCCCGGTTGCGGGGGCCCAGCATGTCCGCGCCATCGCCATTGCGCTGCGTGGTGTTAGCGTGGGACCTCGTGATGTTGGGGTTTGGTGTTGAAGTGGGTCCGCTTCCTTCACACTCACCCACGGCAGAGGATGCAGCTTGTCGCCCTGCGCATCCACCTTCTTGTCGTACGGATTGCGGTTGTCAGGTGTGTATGGGTCTGCCACCTTGTGCGGGCCAGCATGGTGTCGCACACTGCCCGGCAACGGCTGTTGTTCGACAGGCGCAGCCAGCGTACCGGCAGCGCCCAGCGCGATGAAGAAGCTCGACAGACGCATATCAGCAAATTAATCGAATCACAATTGCAGAAAAACAGCAGCAGACGGCGCGGGCAAGCCCTGCTATTTGACTCCCAACACGGCAATTCTGTGCCAGACTGGCGTACCGTGTGTTCCGTTAGCTAACAAACAATGACGACACTTGAAGCTTTCAGATATACCCAACCAAGCCCTGTGCCTGCGCACCACCACAACCAGTCTGGAATACATGCTTCCCCGCATGACCGATTAATGAGACACTTGCTTATCAATGCTTGCACCAGCACATTGCATTGCAACAACATGCCTCGTTGAAGAAGGTGCACAGCGCTCTCCCCGTGGTATCCTGCAATTGCCGGCGCGCGCGGCAGCGAAGCTTGCAGCAAAGCTTAAGCTGACGTGTGCCTGGAGATCTACCGTGCGTCCGATGTGCCAGCCAGCCGGGGGGGTGTTCGATCCCTCTGTATGGCCTAGATGTCCTAATCCACGAGCTTGCTAGTGGGTGTTTGAAGCGTTGCCGCCCGGCCCGCTACATACATACCTATTTATCTGCCCGCGTAATTCTGAGACTGGTCCCGTCCTGCACCTGCACCCCCGTCTCACAACTCCCCTCCCTCTTCCAATACCATGCCCGGCACCATGCCAAACGGTGCGACCGTCGACGAGGAGTCCCCGCTGCTCGGCCGCGGCGCCGCGAAAAACTCGGGCGCGGGCGCAAAGCTGCGCAGACACCTCGCGCAGAACGTCAGCCGGCACTGGGCAGATGCAGTGCTGCTCTTTGGCTACATCATCACGGGGCTGCTGGACAGCTCGGCCGTGTTCATCTGGGGCAGCTTCGTCAGCATGCAGACGGGTCAGTCAGAACCCTATCCAACCTCATCACATCTATGCATCACTCTCACCATCACGTGACTAACCCCCTTCACAGGAAACACAATCTACCTGGGCCTGGGCATCATCGCCCCCCACGAGGGCATCCGCTGGATCAAAGCCCTGACCTCCATCTTCTCCTTCTGCTGCGGCTCCTTCTTCTTCGCGCGCTTCCACCGCGCCTTCTCCCCGCAAAAGCGCTGGGTCCTGATCACTTCGTACTTCATCCAAACGCTGCTGATCGTCCTCGCCGCCGTGATCGTCACCGTCGGCGACGCCGTCAAGGAGAACCTCCACTGGCAGGTCCTCGTGCCCCTAGCCGCGGTGGCGTTCCAATCCAGCGGGCAGGCGGCGACGAGCCGCGCGCTGGGGTTCAACGGGCTGACTAGCGTGGTGCTGACGAGCAACTACTGCGATCTGTTCGGGGACGCGAAGCTGTTCGAGTGGGGCAACGTGGAGAGGAATCGCAGGATGGCGGCGCCCGTGCTGCTGCTGCTCGGCGCGTGTATTGGGGGGTTGTGGGCGCACAGCGGGGTGGGGCTTGCGGGGGCGTTGTGGACGGCGGTGGGGTTGAAGATGATGGTTGTGGTTGCGTGGGTGGTTTGGACCGCGGAGGTGAATGAGGCGTAGTGCGTGCATGGGTCTCACCCACCCCTTTCTTTGGGTGTTTGGTGGGTTGAGATATGTCACTTCCGCCTGCGAAAAAAAAGGAGACACGCGTTCAACTCGAATACTCGACTGTACGGCATGTAGATAAGTAAGAAAACATTGATGCACATTTCTAGTCGCGGACTCTTTGCGGGCTAGTGTATCTCCTTATGACATAATTTGATCGACAGTGAATTGGTATATACATGCGTTGGAATGTAGATATGTCTATAGAGGTGTCAACTTACTATGGGTACATACATGCAACTAAGGGATTTCCTAGTCGTTTCTGTTGTTGGCTCAGGAATATCGATGCCTCAAGTCAACCACCTCTGCTTGACTGCGTTCATCCATCACTAAACGTAGACATACAGTGCCCAAGAAATTCCATCAATTCAGATACGGTCCCACCAACTTAACAGAAAGCTCCATCACATGCACTGAAGTGAGCACGAATGACCTGGCTATACCAACACTTGGATCCCTTTCTCGGGTCTCTCTTTCGAGTGATTGCAAAGTTCCATAAAACCCTTCAGCACTACTACAATTAATAATCTACTGTTGAACCTGTGTACACGCCAAGCTGGAATCCTCTGCAGCCCGGCACCAACTTCCTGGTGCTAGATATCTAGCAACATCCCGCTCGGTGGCTGAGCCGTCTTCGCGCAGCCAGAAACCCATCGGTTTATGCTCTCTAGGACCAATCACCGGAAGCTTCACATGGACTTGAGCACCCCAATGTCCATCGCCAAGGCACACGGCGGACTTGGCTACGGGATCAGCTTGGCTCTGCTTGGTCCCGCCAAAGCGCGTGGGACAGATGTTTATAAACAAGTATGTTGGAAACCCCCATTCTCCCGTTGCACAAAACAGTCCTGCTTGTACTTGCAACTTTGGTTATCCCAATAGTGCTAATCACCGACGGTCCTCCTTACGACCTGCATAGTCGATTTCGGATCCAAGATGAAGATTTCCACCATCGTGCTCGCCATCGCTGCGGCTGTATCCGCCCAGGACACCGTCTCCGCCACTGCGAGCGACGCCTGCGAGCCTCACGGCGACCACTGGTGCGCCTTCACATGTTTTTCAAACGTCAAGTCGAGTAACGCGCTAACATCAGCCAGGCACTGCCCTTCCGGCGTAGCGGAGCCCACTTTCGCGCCCTCCGCCGCTGCCGCCATCACATCCCCTGTTTCGGGGAGTATCACATCTGCGCCCGCCGCGTCGGCGTCTCACAGCCATGACGACCACGATGAGGACGACCACGACCATGACCACGCGGCTACGGCGTCCACCTGCGAGCCCCACGGCGATCACTGGCACTGCCCGTCTGGCGTGGCCGAGCCCACTACCGCTCCTTCTCAGACGCTTTCGACGGCTTCAGGCGCGGCTGCATCCACGTCTCCTGCTCAGGCTACGGGAGCTGCGTCTGCTGTTAGCGCGGGGCGGCAGGGGGTGTTGGCTGTAGTGGTTGGTGCTGTTGGTGCTTTTTTTCTGTGAGAATGTATATATCTTGGGGACTTTGCAGGTCTTGGGGTAGCTCTTGTGTCTAGAGATTTGGTGTGTTGAACGGCTACGGCTACATTGTTTTTCTAAGAAACCTCGCGGAGAACATGATGGGTTTTAGACGCTCCATATCCTTCAGCTGCTAGGAAAGATGAAAACTTTGTTAATGTTGGAACAAGATATAAAATTTCATGAATATTTGAGTCGAGGCTGATGGAGGCGTGGGGTGGAAAGCGGGTGCGGGTGTTGGCCAAGGATATCCACCCTTGGCGTGTCCATCACGGTACTCAGTCGGCAATGTCGCCGGTCTAAATCGACCATGGCTGATTTGACTCGAAATCAATATCTCATGCTCATAAATGGTACATGGCTTGGGTCGACCGTGAGCTTGCCTAACCCCAAGTTCTCTTCAATTGTGATTATTCGATCCAGCCTTCCGGTAGAGGACTGCTGGGTGGTGACGCGGTGTACCGTTTGTAAATTTCCGCATCCTTTCCGGTCCAGGGCCCAAAAAACTTGTTATTTCGTTCATACGGCTTCTTGAGCTGACCCAACTCCAGATCGATTGTTCCACCTGGCTCTTCCCATTCTAGGTCCAAGACGTACTGACTCGTTTGGCCGTCCTCGCCTTCTGGTTGCCAGGTCACCGTTCTTGCGTCTTCGTCGTAGATGTCTTTCAGAAAACAGTACTTGGCATCCGGACCAACGGTGCGTCGCCATGCCTCGACGATGCTTGCATCTGGCCGCCATCGTTTGCCGACACGCCAGTACATTCTATCATGATTCACGAAAGGCTCGTCCGCTGGGACTATCCTGCTCTGGTGATCGCAGGAAGTGCCCGACCTCAGGTACCAGATCTCCAATTGTCGTCCGTAAGGTCCAAGTTCGAGATCTTCCCAAGATATAGGGTCGTCTTGAGAGCTGTATCTGTGCCTCAAAATGAATTTTCGCAGAGTGGGATTCGATGCCACCATTTTGGCCGCGTCGATGAGAAGAGTGGGGATGTTTTCCGGGTTAGGCATTGTACGGAAATGTTTATGATGGTCTCCCCTTTGCAGCAAAAGTCCATCTTCGTCTTCATCATCCCACAATTCGACTGGGCCAAGGCTATCAGATTCTGAAGCGTATGGGTCATTATACAATGACTGCTGTTCGTCATATGGGTTGTAGTGCGGTGACTGCTGTTCGTCCTGTTCTCTTATTTTGGCTATGAGGTCTTCGTCTGCGACAAAAAACCAATGTCCTTCCGCCGATGAGGCAGAGAAATTTAGCTGAAAATTAGCTGAAAATCTGACAGAACGGGGAAAGAGGGTAGATCTTGGAAGAATTTGTCGCTGATGATATGACAGCCTGTCAGATGGAGTGTAGTTAGTTGAGGCACTGTAGCCAAGTGCCGCATAATCTTGATCAAGAAATCGGTGTCATTGGCTCCTTCAGATATCAATCCAGTCGGGTCGAAGGTCTCCTCATATTGGTCGTGATAATTTGCCCAGAGTGTCAGACGCTGCAGCTCTAAGAACTTTCGCTGCGATACAGAATCGGCTAAGTCTATGAGAAGTCAGCCCGTGAGACCTTATGAAGGCTTGCCTGACTTACCTTTTCGACGTTTGATTCTATATCTGCGTCCCCACTCGAATCTATCGTAAAGACTGACCACGCACTCCTTCAAGCTTGGTAAACTGTCGGTCAACGCGATGATATCAGCCTCTGCAATGTGCGACGTGAGGTCTTCCATGCTCATGCTTATTATACACTCCAATTGTGGGATCTTTGCTGGCATATCGCACGACAAAGACTCCCGATTTTCGATAGTCTGACCCGTGTACCCGCAGAAGCTGAGGTGAAGGGTTGGTGGATGCTCTACTGGTCGTAGGATGTCCTTGACCGTGATGAATAGTCGAGCTATCGCGGCTGTTCACCATTCTTCGTCAATTGAAATTACCCCATTTTGTATAGCAGCTGAGTCGTCATCCAGAGGACTACTGCCCAAATCTACACTCAACGTTCGTACGTATTGTACGCGACGAGCGTCATTTGTGAGTAGAACCCTGCGCACCTGGTCAAGTGACTTGCTGAGAAGCTTCACCCGCGTAGTACGAAACATGAATCTCTCAATCGCAGCCTGCCACGAGATTGAGATACTTGCATAGGAACTCAGTTTATCAATGCCATACGGGCCTTTGAGGAAGTAGATGATTCGTGAAAGGATCTCGAAAGGTAAGGAATCCATTGGGATTGGGTGTTGAGAACACAACGACTCTGTCCAGTCTTGATACGATAATCTATGTTAAAAGCGCGAATGCCAGCGCTGTTAGGTAGCCAATGCGGCGCGGGTTTCAACTGTGCCCCTGCATGCTGTGGATGGTGCAGCCCCACAACAACGATAGGTTTTCGGCGACCGAAATTTGAGAAAGCTCAAAACTAGCGAGAACAGCTTAGAATAGATATCGGAGGGCGAATTGCGCAGGCGGCTGAAAATGGTATTCTAGTGACCTGGGTGACCTGGAAAAGGGAAAGAATGGGCGAGTGCTTACTTTCTAAACCACCTAGTCCGAATTGGGATAACAGACCCTCAACCGTCATCACACATAACACAACCTGGATGCTCCTTCCCACGAGTGTCACGATCGCACCATCTACCGCCTACAATCCAATTGCAGCCCTGAGCAACACGCTATCTTGCCACCTCCCAAAGCTTTCACCGACACCTCCCTAAGGCATCGGGTTCTTCCATTTACCCTTGACGGCCTCGTATTCCTTCAGCAGAAGTGTAATGCGATCGTTCATCTTTTTCTTGTCTTTCTCTTGACCACACAGAGGTCCCCAAGTGCTGCCAGCGCCTCTCTTGAGCCTCTTGAGCCAGCTACGTTTGACTCTCGCCTTTTCAAGATCCGCACTCAGGGTCTTCATGTTCGACTCGATGTCCGCTATGACACTCGCGTATTTAGCTTTTATGTAAGCGTTCCACTGCGACTCTAAAGAGGTGGCCATTGGTACGTAGCCACCTTTGAGCGGTCCCTGTTCAAGATATTCAAAAGCTGTCCCGATGCGATTGATTTGAGCGGTCAAGACGTCCTGCACCTCGGGTAGCGAATGATATCTGTAGACCCCGATGATGTCTCGCAAGGCAACAACAGCATGACACTTTCCCTCGTTACTAGTCGAGAGGGTCCAACTCTTACTTGGGCGTTTGCTTCCAGTTTTAGAGGGGCTTATGGCCAGGTATCGGTTCCCTGTCGTCCACTTCTTCCATTTAGCGCCGTCAACAAGATCAGGCTTCTTCGCAGCACCCGGGCCCTTCTTGCTTCCAGTCGAAGCTTCACTCCAAAGCTAATGTTTGTCAGTCATGTGTGTTCTTGCAACCTTCTGGTCAACATACCCGCTCTTTCCTTCCGTTTACCCCATCATGAAGACTGACAAACTCGGAAGCAAAGGGGTTTTTCTCCTTGTTATACGCCGGATATTGGTGTGCGACCCAGTCGATTGCTTGCGCCTCCTTTTTTTTCACGGCTTCGGTGGCCGGTTTACTTGAACTGTCTTTGATATTCCAAACGGTATCGATCTCTACCTTCTTTTTGAAATTCTGGACGATATGCTTGCAGCGATCTTTTTCTGACTCGATGAAGCTGAGTAAAACTTGTCACTCAAGTATATGCTCGACTGAGACACCGCGATTTGTAGAGGTACCCCTGCCTGCGCGAAGCTGAAATGCGTTTATTTTTTTGGAGCTGGTAGTAACTAGCTTGATCAGGCCTGTCAAAAGGCTTGAAGTCGTAGATTTTGTTGCTTGTCAGCTGCAAAATATCAGTCGAGCTCTAATTGGAGTATTGCAATCCATGTACCTTGGCTAACTGTTCGTTTGTAGGGTAACTGTACGATTCAAGGAAGATTTCCCCGCCGGCACATTCAATCTTTTTTGATTTGATGTTCGACTCGCGTCGGAGCACTGTGACCGACTGGGTCGTATTTAGTCCATTCTCAACCGATTCCAGAGCGCTCCGCCCAACAAGTGTACCAGAATCATCCTCATCGCAAGGAGTAAAATAGTCACAGTCCGAACAGTTATCGGCGCTTGGTGATGGTACTCGTTTGGTCAAATAGACAATGTCCTCTTTGACCCCTTCCTCAACGCTGAAAATTTCGTGGTCGCGATAATCCCCAGATGCACCCAGAAGGTAATCGTTAATATCCAAGTTGCCAAATTTGCCAGGGTTCGCCGAAGACGAGCGGATGTGTGCAAGAAGTTGGAGGGATAGTATGAGGACGGGAGATGAAGAGGACATGATGTTCAATGGCTATGAGTTAACACCACCAGACTACTATGTGTAATTGTATATATGTCAATTGCTCGAGCATTCTTTATTGTAAGTGCGTAATATTTGAGACTTTCTGCTACGGAAAACCGGGATGCGAGCAGCGTCTTGAACTCCAGCGGCACAGTTCGCATCGCCAGGATTGCGAAACGCCAGACCCCGACGATGCCCCACTCTTACGGCGAAGCATGGATTTGCAAACCCGTGAGACCCAATACCGATGCATACAGTACAATGAAAATGGCTTGAAGTTAAGTGTCGAGCGATAGGGCAGAGGTAGTCGTAGGCACGATATCCAACGCAAGCTAATCGTAATAACTTTCTTATTGTAATCGCCCCGTACCTCTTGAGCTCAATATAAATCCTTACAAGATGCTATGCAGTGTCATTCAGAGACGGAAGTTGTCGTACAAACCGAGAGGAGTCAAACAGGCAAAGGTGGGGTCCACAAAGATCAACTGGACGAAACCACCAGGAGTCGACCCAGGCAAAGTGGGTTATCCGCAGATATCGGACTCGAGCACAGATTGTACTCGACGTTGTAGACATATCCCATTTTCGCATATTCGACAGCTGGTTTGGTTTGCTTGCAATGTCCAATATGTATATCAACCATCAGCTCTCTATTGACTCACCATACACTCATTCACAGTCAATTCGAACTCTCCGTCAATTCAGTATTGTTTTGATAGACAATTTATCTGAACACAATCTTCCGATATCCACCTATACGCCACCAGCTTCCCGAAACCAAGCACTCATCTCGAATCAATCAACCAACACCATGTACATCTTTGCTCTGTTACTTCTCATCACCTGTAGCATGGCTACCCCAGCCTCGGCGGCTCAGATGATCACAGACAAGAGCGGTAGACAGCCACCAGAAGACCAAGTATACAGGAGTAACTGATCAGAACGCAGGCACTATAAACCCACTCGCCCATGCCGGCGATACCATCGGAGCCATGCTGCAAGACAGAGCAAAAGCCCCAGCACAACTCCTAGAAAAAGGCCCCGCAAACGTCCCAGCAAAGGCCCCAGCTAAAGCCCCCACGGAACCCCCAGTAGCCCCCAAGACACCCGCAAAAGCACCACTCAAACCATCACCCAAGCCATCACCCACCCCAACTGCCAGTCCGTCAGTACCTTCAAAACCCAGCTCAAGCGCCGCGGCCGCCTGCCCCTTGCGACCGAAGAAAAGAAGCGTGGAGGACTTTGCGGAGCTGGAGAGCTGGATGGGATTTGATGAGCGGAGGGGGAGGGGGTATACTGTTGTTGTGCTGGGGTGAGGAAGTTTGGGTTCGAACGGAAGAAGGGGGGAGGGGGGTAAGTTGAGAGGTTTCTGCGATAGTGGTTTGGGGAGGGTTGACGAGTTGTGGTAGAGAATATGCTGCCCCTGAATGGGAAGGGAGAGGAGGGGGCATGGTATGTGAGACTTTCGCATATTGGACTCCTACGTACAAGCTACAGCAAACTTGATTCATTTTGTAAGTGGAAGTTATATGTTGAGTTGCTCAGCTAAAGCTCAGCTCGAGGTCGTGCTCGAACGCGCCGCCAGAAGTGTACTTGTCCAGCCCAGAAATGCGAAGCACACCATCTTCAAACGCCGTCGTCAGTTCTGAGAAATCACATTCTTGTCCGCCAGCCTTGAGCGAGGAATGTTGTGGCTGCGACTGTAGTCCAGCAATGGTGATGTTGCTGAGCGGCGGGGCGCTGTGGAAGGAGCCCTCGGATGTGAAGGAGAGACAATTGTTGCTATACGAGAACTGCATACGCGTATTAGTGACCAGCAAAATTCATGATCGAGAAGTAAAATTTACCTGTACCAGTCTTGTCGCATTAGGCATCAAACTCTCACCATCGTCAAGATACAAATCGCCACTCGCTGCACCATTGCAATCGAGCGCGACGAGCAAGCTATAAGGCGTTGTCCTCGTCTCAGCGGTGGTCAACTTCGGCTCCTGCAGCACAAGGACCGCACCGCCTCGTACGTGCACGTTAATATGCTCGAGAGGAGCCTGCATGGTGACATTCTCTCCTGGCTGAGCGTCGACTTCGGAGAGTGTGTACCAGTCATACCAGCGCTCGCCGTTGTCGATACCAGGAAACACTCCCTGCACTGTCTCGACGTTGGGGACTAATACAGGGGTGACGAGGATGGATGGGCCGAGCATGAATTGACTGTAGGTCTCGCGCAGGGACTCATCGTTGGGGAACCTGTACAAAGTCAGCAATTGCGCCGCATGATGACACACGGGTTACTAACTCCCAAGCTAAAGCCCGCATAACAGTCTCGCCCTGGGTATGGGCATGGTAGAAGAGCGTGTACATATACCCCAACAAGCTATATCGTACCGCCATCGCGCGACGAGAGGCCTCGGCAACAGAAGACCAACGGTAAGCCTCTTGGCTGATGGCAGCCTTGACATTATGGTTACGATAGAAGGGGAAGAAAGCGCTCAGCTCCATCCATCGGGAGCAAAGCTGATAATCCGAATTATGAGCAAAGCCGCACGTATCCGCACCGAACATGGGAATTCCAGACATCATCATTGTAAAGGCTTGCGAGATGGATAGGAACATGCTGCCCCAGGTGCTAGTGTTGTCGCCGCCCCAGTGACTGGTTGTTTTACCGCTGCCAGCAAAGACACTTCGGCCAACGGTGAAGGGTCGCCGTCCGGGAAACACCGCAAGCAGCGCGTGATATGTCGCGTTCGAGATTTGCAGACCGAAGAGGTTGTGCATCTCGTATTCAGTGGTGTTGTATGGGTCGTTGTGTGTTGCGTTTGGAGCGATGGAGCTTTTGCCCAGCGCATGACCGGACTGGACATTGTTGATGACGTAGGGAGGGAAGTTCAAATGTCTAACGCCAGGCGTAGGCTCCGTTCTGCCTTGGACTGTAGTAGTTGCAGCTGGAAGGATTGGGGATGCCGAAAGCGCAGAAGCTTGGGAAGCACCTGCTGCAACCGCTGAAGCGGCTTCTGTCGCGTTTGTTACGTTGAACTCTTCCGGATAGTTGTAGTCGAATGTAAGCGGGTCTCCAGGCAGGAGGAAAGGTGGGTGTGCAGGGTTGTCGGTCAGCCGACCGTTGCCGCATGACCCTGCACAAAAAGATGAAGCCTCGCTCAAGTCGATCCAGATACCATCAAAAGGAGTGCCCTTGTGCCATTGGACGATCTCGTCTGTCCACCAAGCCTGCGAACTGGAGAGAAGCCAGTCAGCCCAGACACTGAAGCCTGGCCAGTTATCGCCGTAGTAGAAGTCTCCGGTTGTAGGGTCACGAATGAAAGTCTGTAAAGATGCACCTCGCTCAAATGGCCCGTATGCGTCGCTGGCGTTATCGGGATTCGACGCATAGATATTGCTGTCGATAATGGGGACGTAGTGCTGACCCTTGGCATGCAGGCCTTCGATGAATTGAGTGAACTGCGGCAGAGGGTACGTGGCTTGGTTGTTCGTGAAGTCACGGTAGAGTTCGTAGATGTCAAGATCGTTCCAAAGGCATTCAAGAGGTATTTTGGCATCGCTGTAGCCATCAACCACCCCCTGAACTACAGAGATGTTCTCATAGCCCCAGCGAGCCTGGTGAAAACCAAACGTCCAGTACATCTTTCTATATGTCAATCATGGCTCATAAACTATAGAAGGTACTGACACTTACCTGCATAGCTGGCGTGCCAATGCAGCCGACCTGAAACTGCGATATAGTAGTCAGTGCGCTAGAACAGCCATCGCTGTTTTGGCCACTGAGAAAGTAGAGATCGAAGCTACCTCCCAATGTTCGGTAGGTGATGGTATCCTCTCGAAGCAGCCATTCCTGACCGTGTGCTTCAGGTGGTCAGTAAATTGCTATTTTTGACCCTGCCAATTAACATACCGTTGCGAGCATACATGCCGTGAGCTGTAGTCTCTGAACCATTCTGACCATAGCGTGTTTCTTGGTAAAATGGGATCGTACCGTACACATTACCATCGATGGTATTACCGGCATCTACAGCGTAGAAAGTCTGAGTATAGTTCGTTCCAAGGCGGAAGTTGTGGATGTTCTCTGCAAGACCATATACATTGTAGTCCTGCGCATATCATTAGATGAATGCTCACGAACCTGGCAAAATCACTTACCTCAACCATGTTGGTAACAAGCTCGAGAAACTGGTCTTCATAAACAATTACATGACCATATGTCGAGAATAGCTCTTCCCCAGTGCTCGAGCGCAGAACCTTGAATTGAAATGTAGGATCATTGCTCCATTCAAACTTCAAGTCGCTGCAGCTTGCACTCGTCTTGCCGTCCCATTCGGGTTGCTCTACCAAGTCTGCAGGCAAAATATACTGCGTGCTGTTCTTGGGGTCAATGTATTTGGGGTGAATCCGAACGTTCAGACGCTCCTTAGCCTGGTAGGACACCTCAAGAGTCAGATCCGCGATGTCTGTGCCAAAAGCCTGACAATTGGCTCCAGCAATGGTCAGGTCCGCGGTAAAGCCATGATCGTTCTCAGCCACATTGGAAGCTTTGTAGCCCGGGCATTTCTGCGGATCAGGCGCGCTGTCGTCGTAGATTGTGGGCGTCAGACTGGGCAAAGCGTTGATCTGGGGAGACAGAGTTGGGATGATGCGTTCTGTTTCCGAGGGCGCCACACTTTGGGCTTGTTAAATCAGCATAAGACTTTGGTATGATGTTTCTGCAAGCGGGATAATGTACCAATTGCAAAGCCGGCGAGTGCAGCTGCCTTGACAGCAACGTGCGCGAGCTTCATCGTAGTGTCCGGAAGCCTGGGCTTAGCTAGGAGACTACCAAAGCTTGGTACATCTTAATGTCGGCCATCTACCTACCTATTTAAGCTCTCCATCGAAGACAGCCTTGCCATATTAATTTGCGGGGTATCCTAGCATCTTCGATCTCGCGCATCTCCTCGTCGTCACAGTCTGCAGCTACAGCTAGTGGCGGAGCGCAACCCAGAGGCAGCAGCAGGACGGTCCTGAGATCGACAGGTACCATCTCGAAATGTTGCCCACGCGAGAGACAACGGCGTTACGGTAGAGACAACTAGCTTCCCGAAATGAGGGGTGAGCTAATGCAGATGTATCCCTGACATCATCCTTGCACCGAGATTTCGCCCGATGCTTTATATACTCAGAAAGCAAAATCAAGCTTTAGCACGACAAGCCGCTTACATCAGAGTTGTAGAGGAACTGTCGACGTCAATCAGCTTCAAATTCGGTCCTTAGGGCAATCATCCGTTGATGAATATCGAAGTTGGGTAGGATCACCGCAAAGCCTCAAAACTATCTCTCGTCGCACTTGCGAAAGCTTCAAGCAAGCAAGCACAGAGAGTATACACGGCCAGTTAACTGAGCCGCCATTCGAGAAATACCTCTGATAGTGTACTAGCTGCCACTCAGACTTAAAGAACTCTGATCCAGACGCTGACCTGCAGTCTGCTCGGCCTCCGATTCGTAGCGACAATCCGATGTACTGTTGTGCCTGTCGTATTATCAGCTGTGCAGGACTCTGAACTGTGTCAACAAAGTATACATGGGTGCCAGAGGCTGTTCATGTAGACTAAGGTATGGTGCGACACAATCTTGAATTTGTTACGATGTATCAGTAAACATGTAGGTCATCACCTTCCAGATGTTTTCGAGGACTTTCAAGAGGTGATAAACATCTTAAAGATTAGATAGGTTTGCAGACGTGTTGAAGAGATTCAGAAGAAGATCGGTGGGGTAGAGGGATCTGCTTACACATCATTGCCTTGTTGCCCCACATGTTCGTCCGCGCGGAACAGGCGACCTTTGCCTGATCGCCGGCGGGCTTGGTGTATTTCGGCTGACGGAACATCCCCTCGTACCTCAAGCAGCCACCGAGACCCACGGTTCTCGACTGTATTCGTCCTACGGTTCACAGACTCGTACACTTCTAAGCTCCCACTGAGTTGGCCGATCCAACAGATCCATCAGCATGCGCCTTCTCCAGATTCACGAAAGCGGCACCTTCAGCCTTGTAGAAAAGTTCGGTGACGACATCCCACCCTACGCCATCCTCTCCCACACATGGGGTACTCCGGACGAAGAAGTTTCCTTCCGAGACATGCAAACCGGGTCGGGCGAGAACAAACGGGGTTATCGCAAGCTACTCTTCTGTGGAAAGCAAGCTGCCGATGATGGCTTAAGGTACTTCTGGGTCGACACGTGCTGTATCGACAAAACTAGCAGCGCGGAGCTTTCAGAAGCTATAAACTCTATGTACATGTGGTACGGGGCCGCTGAGGTCTGCTATGCGTACCTGGCGGACGTGCCATCTAACCGTACCTTTCAGAACAGTAGATGGTTTGAGCGAGGGTGGACGCTTCAAGAGCTCATAGCTCCTATGGAAGTGATATTTTTCGACGAAAAGTGGGAGCCGCTTGGTACAAGGCTGGAGCTCTCAAAGTCTGTACAAGGGTGTACAGGGATTCCCGAAAGGGTGTTTCTTGAAAGCACGAGTCTTGACTCATTCAGCGTCGCTCAGAAGATGTCGTGGGCTGCAAACAGAGGTACGACTCGAGTTGAGGATCGAGCTTACTGCTTGATGGGCATCTTCGGAATCAACATGCCACTGATATATGGAGAAGGTGAAAATTCTTTCATCAGACTTCAAGAAGAGGTTATGAGGATATCAGATGACCATAGCCTCTTTGCATGGTCGTCTCAGGACGGTCGCGGTGGTTGTCTGGCAACTACGCCTCTCTCATTCCGCGACTGCGCCAACGTTGTACAAACCAATCACTTGGATACTTTGTACGATCCACCAGTGTTGAGTAGTAGGGGAGTTCAAATCGAGCTTCGGTTCATGGGCTGCGGGCCGGGGCGGCGTGGTCTTGCGATTCTTAATTGTTGCGAGCAAGGGAGCGCAGATAAGCCTTTTGCTATCTATGTTCAGGATCTGAGCCGCTCATTGATGCAGATTGAGAGGATCTGCCGTGATACGCTTACTATCCCTGTTCGGAACATTGATCCGTCGCGATACTCAGTCAGAAAACTTCATATCCGCACCGGACGACCAAATGGTCAAAAAGCGGACCAGAGGATTTTTGATCGCCTGTCCTCCCAAGAGTGGCAGGGTGGATCAACATTTTGGACTAGGATTGACACCCCCCAAGCACTCTTCAAAGCACTGGACTTGGCAACGGAAGTTGATGTGTGGCTTTTGTTGACAAGGCCAGGCGTCCGGATCAACATGAAGGACATATCTGGGCAAACAGCCCTATCTTATGCTTCCAGTAAGGGCTACGAGGGTGCTGTGCGGATGCTGCTTGCTCAGCGTGATATCGAAGTGAACCTGACAAACAATCTTGGACAGACACCGCTGTTGTGTGCGGCAAAAGCTGGAATGACCGCGACGGTCAATCTGTTGCTTGATGACCTCCGAACTGAAAGAAGCAAGAAAGATACCGAAAGAAGAACACCACTGTCATGGGCAGCAGCACACGGTCGTAGTGCTGTTGTGGAACTGTTGTTGCACGCAGACAACACTCAGGTCAGCATGGAGGACGTTAATAAAAGAACACCACTGTCATGGGCAGCAGCACACGGTCGTAGTGCTGTTGTGGAACTGTTGTTGCACGCAGACAACACTCAGGTCAGCATGGGGGACATTAATAAAAGAACACCACTGTCATGGGCGGCAGCACACGGTCATAGTGCTGTTGTGGAACTGTTGTTGCACGCAGACAACACTCAGGTCAGCATGGGGGACGTTAATAATAGAACACCACTGTCATGGGCGGCAGCACACGGTTATAGTGCTGTTGTGGAACTGTTGTTGCACGCAGACAAAACTTAGGTTAGCGTGAGGGACAAAAAAGGACAAGCACCACTGCATTTGGCAGCAAAAGCAGGTAACCGTCGAGTGGTGCGAGCTTCACTCGGTGGCCCAAATGTCAAGTTGTGCGACGACTACCTGCGCACACCGCTGCACGAGGCAGCGGAACATAGGAAAATGGACGTAGTGCTCTTGCTGCTTGAGAAAGGCGCAGATGTTAAGGCGAGAGACTGCCGTGGCCGGACAGCATTGAATGAAGCGATTAAGGGAAATCACGATGATCTAGTACAAACACTGATTGACTGTGGAGCAGACCTCAATACCAGTATGACAGACGGAACCACTATAATGGAGTCCGCTATGCATCATGGTAGTAGCCCCCATATGCTACGACTACTAAAAGCAAATGGCGCCAAGAGGGGCAAAGCTACGGTAGAATAGATTATTGTTCTTTTTCTCGACAACGCTTGGTTATGCGCCATCGGTACGCCTGCTCAAGACAGAACTCCAGCCTCGAGAGAATCACCGGCAGTCTGGAATTGACTACTCATGATTATCGGTGTGCGACATAGGATAGGAACCCGCTTCCCCCCCCCCCCCCCCCCCCCCCCCCCCCCCCCCCACCCCCTTTACATCACTCAAGTGAACAAAAATCTTATACACATCAAACAAAAATAAATCTCACATATAAATACTCAACTCTCACGACAAAACACAAATAAAACAAAAAAAAAATTTAATGTAATTAAATAATATACTGTTATTAATGAAAGATAATATATTATAGAAATGTAAATTTGA
>KZ107847.1:1107282-1184564 GCA_002116315.1 Epicoccum nigrum
GTGTGGGTTCGGTTGGTGTTTGTGGGGCTCGCGGCTCATGCGCTTGCTCGTCGGTGGTCTCGTCTTCTGTGGTTTCTGTGTTCGCTGCGTTTTGTTGCAGGTTCTGTTGGTTTGTGTTGCTGTGTCGGGGATGAGTGGTACGGTGGGGGGGGGGGGGGGGGGTTGGGGGGGGGGGGGGGGGGGAGACTGGGAGACGAAGAAAGCATGAATGTGTGGAGAGAGAGATTGGGTTGGATAGGCTGGATGTAAAGGGGGTGTCCCCCCAGCCGGTAGCGGGGGGTCTTGGTCGAGGGCGCAGAGGGAAGGGACGGCGGAAGAAGCTCTACACTGGACGAGGTGGATGGGCGCTCGCAAATCGCTTTTCTCATACACATCTGTCGATACAGAGACTCTATGGATCTAGATGGGCAAAACTCGAGGTTTTCAAACCGCACACACGCCGCGGTGCCAACTACGTTTGGACACCCTTTCCAACACACTTCCCTCACTTCCTCTTCGTAGCCGCCTTCTTCTGCCCCTGCGCCCCCGTGGCCTTCGCCTCCGCCTTCTCCTCCGCCGCCTTGACCGCCTGGGGCGTCTTGGGCGCCTTGTCCCCACCGGGATGCGCCTGCAGGGGGCGATTCGCGTCCTTGTCCTCGACCTCCTCGTCGTCGCCTCCCTGGCCAAACTCATTGACGCGGGAGTAATCCACCTTGTACTTCCACGTCTGGAACAGATAGACGAAGAAAATCACATCGTCGCGGAGCGTAGCCAGCCGGTGCAGCGTGGGCATCTTAATCGTGAAGGCGAAGAGATCGTCGATAAAGGTGTTGAGGAACTTGTACGTCATGGCTCTCCCCGGCATATGCGCCACGGACTGGAGCCGGTAGTTGATGTACAGGCTGGGCACCATCATGAGGAAGCCGTAGGCGTAGACGGAGCCCACGAGCGTGGTGATGATGAAGCTGTACCAGCTCTTGTGCGAGTCGTACTTGAGGCTGTAGGCTGCGTACGCGAGGAGGAGCGGCACCGCCACCCTGTACAGGTACTTGAACGCGATCTGGTCGTACTCCTCCGTCTTCTTCTCGATCTCGCTCGCCACGTGCTTGTCCTCCAGCGCCACCGTGTACGGGATCAAGGAACCGGGCGCGGTGGCCCGCACGCGGATGTTGGCCGTCTTGGTGATCTTCCAGGCTTCAATGGCGATGCCCATGCCCTGGCCGAAGAGGATCATCCACGAGGTGTTTTCGTTGTTGTCCAGCAGGTAGAGGAAGATGACGGTCTGCATGAAGACGTTGGCCACGATTGTGCGCACAGACGTGCCGACGTTGTCTTTTTTCTTGCGCCAGTGCTGGACGTCGTTCTTGAAGGCGAGCATCTCGAAGATCATGTGGAAGACGGAGACGATGGCGGTGATGGCGAGGAGGTACGAGTTGCTGTCGATGAGGATTTCTTTGAACATCTCCATCTCCGAGCCGTCGCCGCCGCCGGGCGTCTTCTGGCCTGCGGCGGCGGCGGCTTGCTGGGAGCGCAGGTTCTCGTCGACGGAGGCCATGAGGTTGAATTTCCAGTTGGCGAGGTTGTACAGGTCGACGTTCAGGGGCAGGGTCTTGACCGTGTCGTTGAGCTCGATCATGTGCTTCTTGAGCTGCCAGAAGGTGTTGGTGTAGAGGATAGGATAGTACCAGCCATGCTGGCCCGTAGCATCGCGCTGGCCAGTGGCCTCGAGCTGGACGTGCTTCCGGGGCCCAGGGTTCATCTGCGGGAAGCTGAGCACACCCGAGTCGGGGATGAAAGCAACGGTGAAGTTGGGGTGGTAGTAGTTGCCAATGATCTTGCCGGCCTTCTTTTCCTCCTCTGTCTCCACGGCATCCTTCTCCGGCATGTCGCTGAGCAGGTTCCTGGTCTTGGCCACCCTCTTCTTGGGTTGATACTGCGTCAAGGGGCGAATGAAGTAGTACGCGGCGGCCGGATCGTAGCCCGGCTGGGTGGGGTCCAGCACGGCGCCGCTCTTGCCGACGTAGAAATGGGCCAGCAGCGAGGCATTGTGCTGGACCTCGGTGGGCACAGTGAACTCGACATGGACCTCCCTCTTCTGGCTGTAATCGCCAAAGACAAAATTCTTCTCGTCGATCAGCAGCGACTCCTTGGGCATGGCCTTGAGCGCGGGCATGGCGACGGACGGCGAGATGTACATGGAGATGTCGAGCTCCTCGCCCGTCTGCCACATGGGCGCGATGTTCCACGGCACGCGGCTGTACTCGGCGCCTGGGTCGAGCTGGTGCGGGCGATTCTCCCACGCGGGGATCGAGACGGCAGCTCCACCACCGCCTGGGGCGGCCGTGTGCGCCTGGCCGGGAGTGGCGGCGGGGGCAGGCGCCTTGAGGAAGTACTTCATGCCGCCCTGGATCAGCAGGAACATGCCAATGCTCTGCGCGGCCGTCTTGAGGAACTGCAGTCACGGCTAAAGTCAGCATTGGCTCTGCGGCGGCTTGGGGCCGAGGGGTGCTTTCATCCTCCACTCCTCCACTCCTCCTCCACTGTCAGAGCTCCAGCAAACACAAACACGAACGTACATTTGGCCCCGCCTCCTGGCCCTGCGCCGCCGGTGCAGCAGGCTGTGCTTGCGACATGGCTGCTGGTCGAGTACTGTCTAGATGCAACGCACAAAAGGTGTTGCTGGGAGGTGGAGGTCACAGTGTCCGCAAGGAAGACTAGTCACTACATACAGATACAACTAGCTCTAGCGACAAGTCTCGCCTGCGCCGTCGGCACCGAACCGCCAAGCACGCGCGCCCCACACGCTCCAGCCCACGCCCGCAGCAGCTTAGCGCATGGCGGGGGGGTGACGGGTGACGGCATGCGGCGCCAATGCATGTGAGCGAGAGCGAGAGCCTCAATCGCGACTATGAGTCCGCCTGCCAAAAAGAGCTCCATGGTGCGGTGACTCTTCCTTCACACTGCAAAAACGAAACTCGAGAAAAGCCGTCACTTCTCCGCCAATCAGCTTTGCTTCACGATACACGTCACCTCGCCTGGGAGCTTTATAGGTACATGGTACAGCTCTCGCCGCAACTTGCCTTGCTACCTTCATCTTCACACTTCACACGCAAAGAGAGACCGACATAGCCCACCATGGCCCCGCAAGACACCGCCACCACCACTGCCGCCGCCGCCGCCGCCGCCACAGAACCCCCAGCCGCCTCGCCCAACCCCACGCCCGTCGTCTGCGTCTTGTACGTGCCCCTCCCCATCCTCCCCCTCCCCCCCCCCAATAACTCCAACTAATCCCCTCCCCCCCAGCTGCGGCGCCTCCTCCGGCACCTCCCCCGCCCACCTCGCCTCTGCGCGGGCGCTCGCCCGCGCCCTCCACGCCAGCGGCACCTCCCTCGTCTACGGTGGGGGCACCGTGGGGCTGATGGGCGAAGTAGCACGCACTCTGGTGTCGCTCTCCGGGCCAGACGCGGTGCACGGGATCATCCCCGCGCCGCTGGTGCGGTACGAGCAGGAGCACATCGACCCCTTGGTGTACGGGCGCACGACCGTCGTCAAGGACATGCACGCCCGCAAGCAGCTCATGGCGCGCGAGGTCATCGCCGGCGGGCCCGGCGGCGGCTTCGTCGCCCTCGGAGGCGGCTACGGCACCTTTGAGGAGCTCATGGAGGTCACCACCTGGAACCAGCTCGGCATCCACAGCATGCCCGTCGTCGTCTATAACGTTGAGGGGTACTGGACCGGCCTGATGGAGTGGATAAGGAACGCCGTCAGCAGTGGGTTTGTGGGCGACGGGAATAAGGGCATTATCAAGGAGGCCCGGTCCGCGGAAGAGGTCATGACGTGTTTGAGGGAGTATGAGGTTGCCGAGGGGAGGTTTGGCTTGTCGTGGGAGGATAATTAAGGGAGGGTGGCTTGGAGATGGGGAGGGGGTGTGGGGATGGGTTTGGGTGCTGCTGTTGATGGGTGGGGACAGGGCTACTGCATATACGTGTGGATACGCGAGGATACGTGAGAGAGCTGTACATGCAGGTGCGGAAGGGAGCCGGCTTGCTTTCCAGTCTCATGGGATCGTGTTGCAAACACGTGCTTAAAGGCGCAATCAAAGAACAATAGACACAACCAATCAAAGATCTGATAGTAATGACACTTTTGATTCCCATGCTAGTGAGGTATCTCTCAACCCATGAATCGCCATATCTGTACAATGCATTGACCAGTCCAGAGCCGAAGCTGCTGGTCCTGAATGAATAGTCGTCACCCTGCTCGTGCAGATGAACTTGCCTCTCTAGTGCTTGCTCCATAACGCCTTACTATGCAATCATGCGCGAGGTTTGCTATCAGCCCAAGGATTGACAGCTGTCTACCCAGGCTTGGCTGAGACCTCAGCGTGGGATGGATATGCTGTCGATATGGATTAGAAAATCTTTGTGACTCGAATATGTGCCTCGAGCGTGTTTACGTCGAGGCTGCGCTGTTAGTCGAACAACGGCCAATTCGATCCTCACTATCAATGAAACCCAGGAAGCTGGAAGCCGAATCCGGGAACAGCCGGAGGGACTGCGACACCTTGGTCTGGCCTCGGGACGACGTGGCGAGGATCGTGAGGGGGGTTGTGCTGCTGTTGCTGCGGCTGCGGCTGCTGCTGTTGCTGCTGTTGCTGTTGTTGCGCTTGCTTGCGAAACTTCGGCCCATTGTCGAAGCCGCCGCGACCGCCAAAACCACCGCGGCCGCCACGCCCTCCGTCCGTCGGGACGCGTCGGCTGATTGCTGCTTGCTGTCATTTACTGCACAACTTCCGATGCCGACTAAAGACCTACCCTTCGACGAGACGCCCGCTCCGATCTCGATATCCGGCTCCTCAAGCACCATGCCGCTTTCGAGCGGCCTGCCGCCTGTTCCACCATGCTCGGCTGTAAGGGCCCACTTGCGGTCAGCATCGGTGAGCCGCGAGATGGGGATGACACTGATACCAGTGCTGTAGTCGCTGCAGTCTCGAGGGCCGAAGCCAACACCCCAACGCGTCTGTGCACATGTCAGCAAGGAAAGGTAATGGGATCAAACCAACAGTACCTGGCGAGCTTTCGACTGGGCGGCAGGATCTTGCAGATTGTCCATGCCCTCCTTGGCAGCAACGGCATCGGGGCGAGTCAACATCTTGACGAACGCGTGTCGCTTATCCTGGTTTACAATGCATGTCTGAACCCTACCGAAGCGGCTGAAGATAGCCCTGATCTCACCTTCTGTGCCGCCTGCGCCACCTACAAAGAGTGTGCGACTCAGGACCCTAATGTTGTCGCGTGGCAGATTATTGTCCCATTCAATGTACCGCGACTGACCATACACGTCTTTGGCTGGGCTTGGTTGCCGCCGCTGTGCTGGAGGGGTACGTTGGCGGTACTCATTACGCTCATTGCGGCCGCCTCGTGCCTTACGACCACGACCGCGGTCATTGCGGTCAGGACGTGTCGCCGAGTTACCATCAGAGCCTGCGTTAGGATCGTAAGCACCATACACAGGGCTCTCGCGACGATTAGGCGGTGATCTACGGCTAGGAGAAGTACGACGATGATAATCAGGCGATCTGCTACGGTCTCGCGTCTTGGCGTCGTTCTGCTGATACTGCATTTGTGCACTACCGTTCACAGCGGCGGGCTGCGCTGGTGCCTGTACCTGAGGCGCCGGTGGTAGCTGTGCAGGCGGGAAGGAGGCACCCCCATTCTGCGCCGCCGCGAGAGCATTCAGCACTTGTATGGCTTGGTCTGGCGCAATTGAACCTGCGCTCATAGCTTGCAAAATCTGATTCGCCAGGTCATTCATCGGCGGCATGGCAGGTTGGGTGCTTGCAGCCGGAGGAGGCGGTGGTACGAATCCAGGTGGAGGGGGTGGCGGCACCATGTTCTGCATGAATGGAAGAGATTGAGGTGCTGTGTTAGTCTGACCATTCTGCTGACCGAAACTAGAAAGGGCTGCCAACAGAGCAGCAGAATCCTGTGGGTTCTGGGGTTGTGAAGGAGGAGGCACAGGAGCGACTGTGTGCTGGGAATTAGTGTGAGCGTGGGCGGCGGGCGCCGAATTGTTACCCTTTGGTGGACTACGCGGCGCTGCATGCGCATCTGGTAATGGGGCGTTAGATACCATTTGATGTGTAAGAGCGACGCACGTACTTTGCGAGTTGCCGGTCACCTGCTGCTTGAAAGTAGCAAGCATGTCTAAAGGAAACGTCTGCCCGCGTTGCCAGATATCCAGGAGCTTCACGATCTTCTCCTTCTGCGTGTCAGGTGCATGTTGAACAAGATCGTTCATCACAGCGGGCAGCACGTCCGTCATCTTCTGGACACCTGCAGCGTAGGTTCCCGGAGCGGCATTGCGAGACACTACCTGCCCGGCTGCTTTGGCCTTCTCGACCCATTGGCGCGTGACCGAATCTACGACGTACAACACACCGAGCTTATGTGTCGTGGGGCTGTTTTGCAGCTGCTGGAGGATCTTCTGGATGATGGTCGCGTCGGACTAAAGGTGGGAGGAAGAACTTAGTAAAGACCCTAGGAGAGGAGGACGACACGACGAGCGCATCAAGGGCGCGATGGCCAGCATACCTGGATGTTCTCTACGCAAATGGCGGTAATGGCCTTGACCTTGGTGGGAGTTACGCCGGGCGCCTTCAACGTCTGTAACGACTGCAACAGCGTCTCTAGCTCCTCCATCGCTGCCATACTTAGGTTTAGCACACCAGGTCAGAATGACAGAAGAAAGGAAATCCTCGGCGTGTGCGGCAGGTAAGTTGGAAACCGAGATGGCAAAGCACGCAAAATGTGGGACGAACAGGCAGCTAGCTGATCGTGCAATGCGCGCGATACAGGAGCTGGTTTAGGAAACCCGGCGGGTGCGTGTTGTAGTTGAGTTGGGTGGGGAGAGCGCTGCAGGTTCTAATTCTACGCGACAGCGCAGTGAGAGCACTTGCTGCGAGTCTGCCAGTCTTTTCACACGCGAAACAGAGATGTCGCGGCTACCTCCAGAGTATCAGAAAGCAGTAAGAGGCGCGGGCGCAGGCGCGGGCGCTGGTCTATGTCAACAGTCAAGCGCGCAGGCGTGTTTGGAGGCAGTGGCATAGGATGGGCCTGCCGCGCCGAGTTTTGGCGATGCGCTAGTCTAGTCGTCCCACGTGACGTATGCATCTTCCATTGGAAGGTTCCGTGCAGATAGGTGGTTCAAATTCCATTCACCATGCCGAGCGCCTGGTCTCGGCTCGGCATAGCGTTCGGACAATGATTGAGGTGCAGCTCAGCAAGTTTTGCATGTCACAGTCCGAGCAACAATTGGTGCAGCGCGAGATGCACAAGCGATTGTCATCTTTCGATGCCCTCTCCAATGAATGTACCTACACGGTAAAACTTGCTAAGATGGCTGTTGAATATGATGGCCGCGTCTGCTCCTTGCTGCTCTTGACTGAACTGCACCGATTAGCAGGTGGTCGGAGGTGCGTTAAAAGGTGCAATGATATGTGCAGCACTTGGTACAGTGACAAATGCAGTGTGGTCCACCTAGAGCCTCACATTCAAACGGCGCCGTGAGACGACCACCATCACCGCAGACATAATTACGGGGCCCCAGAGCGCTGGCAATCGTGGCCGCGGCAACCATACAGATGCCTGTATACTGGGGCAGTGTCGGTTTTGCGAAACATGTCCGAGTCAGATTGTTGGGCGCGTTACGTAGCATGGTTAGATGTGTATATCCAAAGTCAAACATGCCACAGCCATGCCTTCCGCACGCAAACATCGAGTCGCTGCACGCTGCACGTTGCTGCATGTGTGCTGCGGCTGAAGAAATGCACAGTAATTGAGAAGCAGTAACGCATCAGAGGCCAATCATGTCGCCATCAATCCCAGCTTTGTTTTTGGTGGTTCCCTTCGCACGACGTAATGCCGAGGGAGGTGTCCGGCGCAACAAGGTACGCACAGGGTTAGTCCCACGGGCGATTGAGCTTGTTCCAAGCAGCTCCACCGACCACCGACGATAACTTTTTAAACTCGCATCCCGCCTTCTTCCCTTCGCCCATCTTGATCCACTCCTCATCACAACAATGGCCTCCGCACTTCGTCTGAGCCAGAGCGCTCTCCGCGCCTCCGCCCCCATGCGGTCCGCTGCCTTCACCGGCGCCCGCGCCTACTCCAGCAAGACCCAGGTTTGTTGAGCCTCGCTGCGCTGCGCTGCCGGCGTGTAGCCAGAGCCATTGCAGGAGCCATCGCTAACACGGCAACTGCAGTCTTTGAAGGAGACCTTCGCCGCCAAGCTGCCCGGCGAGATCGAGAAGATCAAGACGCTCCGCAAGTACGTTCATGTTCCCAGCACTACCACTACCACTGCCTTTACCACTGCCGCGCCAGCCGCCTTTCCTTTTCCTGCCACAAGAGCAGCCATTGACATTGCATCACAGGGAGCACGGCAACAAGGTCATCGGCGAGGTCACCCTCGACCAGGTCTACGGCGGTGCCCGTGGCATCAAGTCCCTCGTCTGGGAGGTACGCACGCCGCACCGCTGATGCTATCGCTATCGGCGCCATGACGACAGGCTGACATGATACAGGGCTCCGTCCTCGACTCCGAGGAGGGTATCCGCTTCCGCGGCAAGACCATCCCCGAGTGCCAGCAGCTGCTCCCCAAGGCCCCCGGCGGCCAGGAGCCCCTCCCCGAGGGTCTTTTCTGGCTCCTCCTCACCGGCGAGGTCCCCTCCGAGCAGCAGGTCCGCGAGCTGTCCGCCGAGTGGGCTGCCCGCTCTGACGTCCCCGCCTTCGTCGAGGAGCTCATCGACCGCTGCCCCAGCGACCTCCACCCCATGGCCCAGTTCTCGCTCGCCGTCACCGCGCTCGAGCACGAGTCCGAGTTCGCCAAGGCCTACGCCAAGGGCATGCACAAGTCCCAGTACTGGGAGCACACCTTCGAGGACGCCATGAACCTCATTGCCAAGCTGCCCACCATCGCCGCCAAGATCTTCCGTAACGTCTACAAGGACGGCAAGGTCGCCCCCATCCAGAAGGACAAGGACTACTCGTACAACCTGGCCAACCAGCTCGGTTTCGCCGAGAACAAGGACTTTGTCGAGCTGATGCGTCTGTACCTGACCATCCACACTGATCACGAGGGCGGCAACGTCTCTGCCCACACCACCCACCTGGTCGGCTCTGCTCTGTCCTCTCCCTACCTCTCTCTGGCCGCTGGTCTCAACGGTCTGGCCGGTCCCCTCCACGGTCTGGCCAACCAGGAGGTCCTTGTCTGGCTCCAGAAGATGAAGAAGGCCATTGGCAACGACCTCAGCGACGAGGCCATCAAGAACTACCTCTGGACCACTCTCAAGGCTGGCCAGGTCGTTCCCGGTTACGGCCACGCCGTCCTCCGCAAGACCGACCCCCGCTACGTCTCCCAGCGCGAGTTCGCCCAGAAGCACCTGCCCGACGACCCCATGTTCAAGCTCGTCAGCCAGGTCTACAAGATCGCCCCTGGCGTTCTCACCGAGCACGGCAAGACCAAGAACCCCTACCCCAACGTCGACGCCCACTCTGGTGTCCTCCTCCAGTACTACGGCCTCACCGAGCAGAACTACTACACTGTTCTCTTCGGTGTGTCGCGTGCTCTTGGTGTGCTTCCCCAGCTCATCATCGACCGCGCCGTCGGTGCCCCCATCGAGCGCCCCAAGTCCTTCTCCACCGAGGCTTACGCCAAGCTGGTCGGCGCCAAGTTGTAAATATTTTGTGACGTTATGCGCGGCCGTCAAGGAGCGATGTAAGCGAATTTTCGAGAGGTCAGAGACACCTGTGTACTATCATGATGGAGATTGTAGGATTTAGATGCGAAGAGAAGAGAAGCATTCGGTGTCTTTGCAGGCATCACAGCTTTGGATGTCTCTGCTTCGGTATACCTTTTAGTAAACGACTTGCTACAATTTCATGTCCTAACGTTCGATCCACACTACATTCGTTGTGACTTCTCAGCCTCTGACCTGACTGTGCATTTAGCCGCCAATGAGTGTTGGTGCAGCTCGGAGTAACTGTCGAAGGACGATTACACCGCTATGCTGTTGTGTGGCGTGCTGCGTGCGACGAGTGTATACACAGTAAGCTGTGCTCAGGCCGCCTTCCGTCAGTGCGCGCACATGGGCGACTGCACTTGGGCCATTTCCGTGTCAGTGTTGAGCGAAGTATTTAAATATTGTTGGGGATCCCGATGTGTAGCCGTGCAACCCGCGGCAACGTAGGGCGGATTGTTGAGAGCCCACTTGGCGGAAGGCTACCCGAGGTTCTAAGAGCTACGCTCCCGAATAGCTCCTGGGACAGCTGTAGTCCACGGCCGTGTGCGCTGGGGAGCGACGGTGCAGAGAGGCAACGCCGCGCGCAGGTTATGGCACAAGTAGCACGCCCGGGCAGGAGCCGCACAGTGTCACATAGTCTAAAGTTCTTTTGCTGTTCCAATAATCAATCCAGCGTGCGTTGATTCGTCGCAAGCCTCACCGTTTCGAGCCGCAGCGCGGAGATCTGGCCAAGCTCCCCGACAAGTGGTCACTGGCTGGTTGCTGAGCTCAGGCACAGGGACAACCACGCCCAGAATAACTGGCCCGATACCCACTCTCTGAGACTACTACGACGACGCGATCAAACACTCTGACCACCTGAGAGCTTGAGCAGCGACGACCCCGTTGCTCTTTTTCAAGCTGCATCTCCCATCTCTCCTCACTCACACACACTCCTCAGCGACGACGCACCTTCTCGCCTCGGTCCGGCCTATACCTTCGACAAGACAATCCCAGAGATGAGCTCCACACCTCCCACTGGCGTGCCCTCCATGGCAGATGGGCCGCCCAAGCTTGAGAAGAAGCCGGTCAAGTTCAGCAACCTGTTGCGTACGTGCAGCTCGTCGCGATGAATGCACCTGAATGAAATGAAATGCTGACGAGTGTGCAGTTGGTGCTGGACTCAACCTGTTTGAAGTGACGACTCTGGGCCAGCCATTGGAGGTCGTCAAGACCACCATGGCTGCCAACAGGCAAGGAGGCATGGCAGGTGCCATCAGCACCGTCTGGAGTCGTGGAGGCGTGTTTGGCTGTAAGTTGCTGTGCGCTGCTGCTGCTGCGCCCTGTGTGCTGACATGGCCTTGAACAGTCTACCAGGGCCTGATTCCGTGGGCCTGGATCGAAGCATCCACCAAGGGCGCCGTCCTGCTCTTCGTCGCATCCGAGGCCGAATACTACGCCAAGTCGTTCGGCGCGCCAGACTTTGTTGCTGGCATCAGCGGTGGTATGACCGGTGGTCTTGCACAGGCCTATGCCACCATGGGCTTCTGCACCTGCATGAAGACGGTCGAGATCACAAAACACAAGGTCGCAGCCGCCGGCGGCAAGCCCCCAGGCACCATGGAGACTTTCATGCAGATCTGGCGCACCGAGGGTATCCGCGGTATCAACCGCGGTGTCAACGCCGTCGCTGTGCGCCAAGTCACCAACTGGGGTTCCCGCTTCGGTTTGTCGCGTGTTGCTGAGACCGGCATCCGGAGAGTGACTGGCAAGGAGGGCGGCGAGAAGCTGAGTGTGATCGAGAAGATCACCGCTTCAGCCCTTGGTGGTGGACTGAGCGCGTGGAACCAGCCCATCGAGGTCATCCGTGTCGAGCTGCAGTCCAAGACCGTCGACCCCAACCGCCCCAAAAACCTGAACGTCGCGTCTGCGGCCAAGTACATCTACTCCCAGAACGGCATGAAGGGCCTGTACCGCGGTGTCACCCCCAGGATCGGTCTCGGTATCTGGCAGACAGTCTGCATGGTTGCTCTTGGCGATGTGTACGTATACTCCTGAGTCTATCTATTTGTGTATTGACTAACGAGTGAATAGCGCAAAGGAAGCTGTTGAGAAGCTCACAGGCGACAAAGTTACGGCGAAGCACTAGACGGCGTTAAATCGCTAGTTTGGCGAAAGCATATGCCTTGCCATTATCGGCTGGATTTGGACACACTGCACATACAAAAGACTTATCATTTTTGCAAGCGTTCTGTCCTGGCTATGACCATAGAATTACGACATTTATCTTACTGTAGAAGGTTTAATGCATGAATGGCGTGACTGGCCACCCGGATCAATCATTCCCTGGTTTTCCCTGGGAGCGACCTAATTCACACGTGTAGTGTTGTTGTTTGTCTATAGCTACTGCGTTCGATATATTTTACAGTAGTCTTGGTCGACCGTATACCGAAGGCTAGTGCCAAATCAGGAAACTACGATTTGCGCTAACAGACGTCACTCGCTCCACTCCTCACACACCAGGTCTCCTAAAAGCTATCACCACCACGTCGATATTCCTATGAAACAGCAATGTGGGCGCATGATGTCGACATTCGTTTCATGTACAGCCACAAGTGTACAGCTGGGCCATAAAAGGGTACGCCTGTTGCCTCGTTCGCCAGCACACCTGGCTTGCACGGGACAAACAAATTGACATGATTAGTTCCCCGACCGCCATGAGCGACCACAAGTAAAAGCATGGCGATGCGATCTGACCGCTCTGTCTCGCAGTCACAACTTCTACTTTATAGCATGTAATGACGCCATATACGTCTATCAGCCAAGGTTTCCAGATCAATCCATACCAGGCGAGCCAGTGCTGATCTTGCATCCTCCGACCACATCGCCCGGCTTACAGCCCGGCATTGATCATGAAGACGCTCATTCTATCACCAGACTTCATGTCGATTATATCGGTGAGGATGAAATCATTCTTGTCACTTGCGACGACGGCGACGTGATTGGATATCGTACTGTCGAAATTCAGCATGTGATAAATGAGCAACGAGAAGCATCTGTAGACGACGCAGAAGGCCCCATCGAAGAGCCTGTGAAGACATTTCTCCACCGCAATGTCGGTGCCAGCGCCTGGGGACTCGCCATACACCGTGAAGCCCGGACGATCGCCATCAGCGCTAACACGCACAAAGTCACTGTTATTGCTTACGCGTTGGCTCAGCCAGATGAGAACTCGGATTGCTCAAGCACGTCCTCTGGCTCGGACTTAGAGGATTCTTTTGATAAGGAAGATCAGGTAGACTTTCCTTCCCCGCGGCGACGAGATCACATCATCGTTCTTCCGGCACGTCACAATGTCCCTTCGGTGTCTTTCAACAATAGCGGTGATGATCCGTCAGGGAGATGGCTATCAAGCTGCTCCATCAACGGTGAGACCCTGATATGGGATCTGCACAGCCCTGACAGGCCAGCTCGAACCATTCGCTTGGGCTACTGTGCAAGTGTAAAAGATCCCACCAAAGCTCCGAAGAACACCCCAGGAACTTGTGCGTGTTTAAGGCCCAGTGGCTATCCGCATGCGATCTGGAGTACCATGTTCTTAGATGCAAACACTGCATACGAGAACGTATCCCTAAAAGACCTTGCACCGCCTCCAAACCAGCCATTCCCATACATTCGAGATGTCAGCAAGGATAAACGCTCGTTTACTGTTATGCCACGCCGAAATTTCTCCGCTACGCATGCCCACCCTGACGAACCTGCAATTGAAGAGGCATCAAGCGAGATGGAAGTCTCTGACACGGGATCTATAGCATCTATCGACAGCGAGATTCTGTCAATTTCTTCACTAGATTCGACCACCATGGAAGATGTGCAACAATTGGAAAACGTGGAGATGGAGACCAATCAACTTTACGAAAGTTCAGATGAAAGTCATATCTCCGGAGTCTCCACTGGATCTCCCGGTCATATCGTCGAAGCAGTCGCACCAGTTGCAGCGATAGCCCCTGCTATCAATGCCTTTGGCCCATGGTTCCAGCCAGCAGACCAGAACTTCCCAACTATGGTATCAGACGATACCGACGATGAGAGTGATACCGACGACGAGCTAGTCATACCATCGAGTACCCACATACAGATGACATCCGACTACTTGATCGAAAATACCCGAGCTTACTGTGAGGTCATCACATCATTCACACTCGCGAGGCAGGTTCGTACACCCTCTCCAAACCCTAAGCCTCGAACTGACACACGCCAGCCTCAAATCAACTCACCACTATTAATCGTGACTAAGGAGGACGTCTACCTCTACCAGCGTCCGCTTGACTACGCCGGCGACCACTCAGACTACATCGTAACAATGCGCCGCCCGCTCCACCCAAATGACCTGCACATCCCCTGTCTCTTCATCCCCGGCTCGCACGACCGCCACTGCTATACCACCCAGATCCCTGAACTGGGCGTCTTCATCGTCGCGTCGCCCAACGGCCGCGCTGGCGTCTTCAGCCTCACCCGCGCCCCTGGCCACGCCAATCCACAGGCGTCAGGGCGCCCGCAGTTCGGATTCCAGCTCGAATACATCCTCCCCTTTGCGGACCGCGATGACAGGAAGGTCTGGGACGTCGAGGGCGCGCGCTTGATCGGTGTCGCCGCGGGCCCCGTGCAGGGTATGCTGGATTCGGAGAGCGGGGTTGGGGGGGAAGGAGGTGGTGGTGGGTTGTATGAAGAGCGGCGCGGGAAGAGGAGGTGGAGGGTTATGATGTACTACACCGACCATACTGTTCTGGCGTTCGAGCTGGGGCGGAAGAGGGGCGGTGTGGACGTGGATGTCGAGGCGTTGGTGGTGTGACCCTGCAGGTGAAGGGATCACAGCGCGATGAGGCGGCCTTCCTGGCTGGCGCGCTGATACATCTCCTTTCCCCTATTTCTCTTCCTTCTCTCCTCTCCTGTTGACCCGATTTGGGCTGTTTTTAGATCACTTTGGGCGTTCTTAGGGCTCTCGGTGAAACAAGCGGCTCGATTGCAATCACCACCTCAAGTAAGGTGGAGTCGCGAAGCAGTACGATATGCTGATTGGCAACGTGTTGGTTCAAGACCCCGCCCATCGCAGGGTTCAGAAGCGTGCAAGGAAATGGTCAAGTGCACTCGCTTCACCACCATTTGCTGAGGCGCTCGATTATCCAGGATAAGGACCTGGCGAGTGTGGTTCAGCGAGGTTGTGGGGGAGTGGGAGGGGGGAGGGGGGCTCGGCGTATCTTGCAGGAGCGTCTTGAATGTAGTCGTATCCGAATTTTGGAAGTTTTTGTGGATTTCTAGCCTTGGGGGGATTGGGGGGTTCTAAGCTTAAGAGATGGGGAAAAGAATTTGGGGCTGTGGGCTGAGGGTAGAAATGGCGGAGATGGTGAATGTGGTAGGACGGCAGGCGGTATATGTGGTTGGTGGATGAATGATTTGATCATAATCTGACGTCTACATTGTCTAAGTTGACCTCATGTAAGGTACTTGGTACGGGTGAGGTCGCTGCTTATCACGGAGTACTTATGTTATGGGCGGGGTAGAGGTGTATTTCGAAGAGATTGCTCTTCCATGCTTTTTTGAAGTCTGTCTCCAGTGCTACAGGATTCTAACGCGCGGGCTTGTACTTATTGTTGTGGCGATGGTTTGTGGAGCGTAATGTTGTATATATGGGTGAGGGAAGAGTGGTGGTAAGGACTGGAAATCTGGCTGTCTTTAGCCATGGTCTCCAGAGGGAATTGTAGGAGGGCAGAGTGATACTATTTTTATGTTTGTGATGGGTGATGCTTTGCTTCGTTGCAGGGCTTTGGCTGGTAGCTGCGCCGCATATATTCTCCATTGTCGATGAGCCCGAGTTGATAGCTTCGTTCAACTTGCTGTGCGCCTAACATCAACCACCAGGCAAAGCATATGTGTACGTATTGCAAGTGATGGAGTTTTTCTGCGGGTGCTGGAGAGGTCCTCCCCATCCCGTTGCAGCCTCAGCCAGCCTCAGCCACGCCAAGCTTCAGCCGCACCATGCTACATCACAACCTATCATGCGCTAGACCTCAGGTGTACCAAGCGCATTTGCACGAATTGTTGCTCGAATCAATAAGGCTATTTTAGGATCGCTGCCTGCACAATGTCATTTCTTGTAGCTGCACTCTACCTAAGGTACGGTTCTATGTACGAATCTATACTTCTTATCGCTAGAAGCTGTCAATAGGATGCGGAAAATAATTGGCAGGGGCGACTAGGTGGAAGCGTGAGTGCTATGTTCGAACAATGTGTAAGGAATAATGCGTGAAGATCGCCAGGAGCTCCGCCCTTGTCCGGCCTTGGAAATGTGTCTAGCTTCCAGATGCTAGCGGCAGGTACAAAGGAGCTCGTATTTACCTACCTTCTAAACATGCAGCTATGATAACGCCATGCCATGCGGCTGACGACTGTCCCCATTGCTGCTCAAATTGTGAGAAAACAAAAATGTCATTTTGAACCTCTAGGAATCTACATATCTACAAAGAAAGTGATTATGGTAAGTTGAGATCTTGGAACTTCAGCAATTGTTGTTGCGTTGCTGCAGAGCCTTTGGAAAGGGTAGATTTGTCGTGTGCTTGCCCAATGCGTGGCTGAGTGCTAGCTCATTTGTGGTACATAACGCTAGATTGAAGCCGGAAATCAATAACCTACTGATTCTAGCTGTACAGGAATCACAAGTCAGTTTCGTCGACGTGGGGAGCTGGTCGGTGTACCTGCGGCAATCCAGTGTAACGTAACAGCCCGCCACCAAGGCACGAGATGGGCGTGCAGCTCCGCTACAACGGGATGTGCGGGGCTGTCTTCTCGACTTACATCACAAAAAGAACTGGGTGGTGACGCTAGATGGCCGGCATGGAAACTTCTGTTCTGTAAGTGGTTGAAATACTCTCGAAATGGTATCGTCAATTTATGCATCTTTGGGTAGAACCTTGGTTATCTGTTGGCATGGAATATGGCGTTCTGATAGGAGAATAGAATTATAGTTCATGTACCACTCTTTCGCCTATAAAAGCATTGCAGATCTGCGATCAATGAATCAGCGCGGCAGCCCGGATCTTTGTCGTATTCGAGCTGCAGATAATACATCGAACCATGCCAATCGTCCACCATCAGCAAGGGCCAGCAGACCGGCTTCTTGAACTCCTGGAAGCAATTCCCGAGTTCAAACCAGCAGTCCAAGAAATGACTTTGTTGAGTAGTCTTCTGGCGACCGAACATCTGAGCCCCTTCGAGCAATTTTTCAAAGATGCTAAACGGTCTGCATCCGTTATCAATGGCGTTGATTGTCACACCAGACTCCAAACTCTGGGCTCAGCATCACTTGGGACTATGATACCACAAATCCAGGATCAATTCGGGTTCCAACAGACCTGTGACCAGGTATGTTAAGCATTGTAAACCGTGAGACTACTCTGATTTATGAAGGCCAAAGCAACGAATTACAATGTCACGCTCATACAAAATCTTATAGTTCCGCTATTCGGAAAACACGTCAATGATCACCTCAGCAGCAAAAGTTTCCAGAGTCTGGATCAATTTAGAAAGCAGCCGGACCTTGTGAACAGGTTCACAGAACTGATCACAGCGGATAGTATGCACCTGGGAATGGTTACATCAAGATTTTGTTACGAGCTGACAAATTCCCAGCTTTCCCAGATTAGCTTGTTGGCAGATCGAACAACGACTATGCCATCGCCACCCTCTTCACGCATGAGTATCTGGCCAAAGGTAGTATCTTCCACACTTTTTTACATTCTCTGCTTACTTCTGTACCAGGCTCGGACTTTTCTGTTCCAGATAAATTGGAAGAATGCGCATCTGTAGGAGTTGTTGCGAACTGGGCTCGCCGACTCTTGGACCAGGCAGTTGCGCTTCAAGCGGACGAAGCCGCCAAACAAATCGAAACTCATATCCTCACGTTGGTACAGGCTGCATCTTCGATATACAATCCTACAGGCCGATCAGACTTGCATATCCTCGATTATGCCAAGGAGATGCAGGCAGCTGACCAGCTCTTACAAGAGCATCATCTTACGCAACTTGGCGACAAAATCAAGGATGCGCTCATGAAGGGATCGCAAGGGGTAAATGAAGACGGCTTGTTCTCCGAAGCCAACTTGCATGCGTGGCAAGCACTCAGCAATAACTTATGGAACGCATGGGACTTTTCTGTCCGTGATACTAGTGCCGGAGGGCAGTGGAAAGCGGCAGTCCAAGGTGCTGAGACCCAAGAAGATGTCAAAGACACCCCCAACGGCGGTGATTTACGTCATGTTCACAGAACGCAGACCTGGGGTCGCGTTGTTCGTGATTGGTTACAAGTCAACGTCGACCAAGGCTTTGTCAATAGCCAAAATTTTGGGTCAATTCACAATTCGGCGCATTCTTTTGCTCGAGTCGATCCACCGGAGACCCAGTCCAGCTGCTTTGCACCAGGCACGAGAGTGTTGACTGATTTGGGCGGCGTGCCGATCGAAAACTTACAAGAGCACTCCAGAGTAGTGACAAGGCTGTCGGACGGCCTGAAAGAGTGGGGAAGCTGCTCAGATGAGAAGGTCAGGATGCCGTCGCCCACGGTCTTGTACGGTTTCAATGATGATTCAGCTTTCTTTACCGCTGGGCATGTTTTCTTTACTACCACTGGACTTCGCGCTGTCTCGCCTGAGCTTGCTACGGCAGAAAACCCGTGGTGCAACCCTGGCCAACTGCGAGTTGGGCACATCTTACTGCACACCTCTGACGGACAGACGTATTCGAAATACCGTATCAATGCGATGCATTCTGAGCGCAGTACAGACTCATACGTCTACGGTGTTCACCTGAGAGAAGGCTTGCGCAGCTACCATGCGAATGGCTTCCTTGTTGCTCTCAATTACCCAGAAATCACGGTTGCAACTCTTGCCAAGCAACTGATGCAAGTTCCCAGGAAGGAAAGATTAGATCTTATCGGCAAGCTGCGAGAGTTGAAGCCGATACTCGAGCGATTCGGAGGCGAAACTACATTACAAGCTCTTGAGTGCGAAAGTTCGTCCGAGGCTCTTCATTATACTGGGCCACGACATCATCAAAAATTCCATCTCCGGCATGTTAACTACCCCTATCGTATGACGATGGAAGATGGGAAACGTGGACCTGCTGTGGACCTTGTCGAGGGTGTCCTCTTTGTGGACGGCCAATATTGTGAGCGGGCGTCCATTGATAAAGACCATATTTCCTGGTCAAGGCCTCTATCCGATGGAAAGTGGGAGTATGCTGCATGCCACTTTTCGAACAGGGGACTGAACGGCAGTGGATTCATGCACGTTAACGATCATCCAGATGTTGTAGACAAGAAGGATCACAATACGTTGATGAGTGAATCACCAGCTATGCCCTTCTTCCTGGCGGCATCAACTGAAAATCATGCGGGAGCTCATGCTATGAGTAATGCGAGCGCAGGTGAGTTGACTTGGGATATAATGTACGACCCAAAGCCAGACGAAGGCACCAACGAAGACGATCCGGATGTAGTCACACTATGCACAGAAGACTTGGGAAGAGTTGTCAAGAAGGACTCGGAGGACAATTACAGTCCGTATCCGATAAAAGATTTACAGATCTACGACGGATTACTCGAGAAAATTGTTGCCAAGGCCAAAGAAAATCTCAATGACAGCGGTGCTGAGGCATTGAAGGGGATCGATTCACTCTACAAAAGACGCACCTGGTACGATGTCAGAACCGGTGCGCAAAACTATGAATGGATATTGGCTGCACCCGAAGCTATCATCCATAATTCCGATCAGTTCGCACAGTTCGAGACAGATCACAAGGCATGGGAAGACAAAGGCGACGCGAATACGCCAGAGCCGCAGCTTTCCATGAGAGACCTTACGTTCAAAAAGTCTCTGGGTACAGATTTCGAACTCAAGATACCGATGTTGATCAACTCAATCTCGACGGTATGGACCTCGAACGGCAGTGAGTTCATGGGTACGGTGCGAGCGTACGACCCACTTGGAGACGGAAACAATGGACCGACTCACCTTGTTGCCGGCTCGCGAACGGTCGAGCCACCACTCTTTTTCGCCGCTATTCGGGCAGCATCAGAGGTGTCCAGTACAGTCCCCATCCATGAGGCACACGCTCCCGCGCCTCGTCTGAACATTCATCTCCTCAAGTTGACCAAAGATACCAATTCTAAGAAGATCGATGCATTGGCCAATATTAGACACGATCAGAAGGACATTAATCAAAAAACAGAGGAGATCATTAAAAAGGTCATGCTGTATCACATGGATGGGGACGAGAGACACATGTTCTTCAAAGTCGCGAGGCCGACCGACCTAGACGAGGATTTTGCCGAACGCTTAGACACAACATGCGGAGCAGACACAAAGGATTGGTTCAAGAAGACGTATGCGCGTGCATACATCTGCCAGATCCTGACCCAGCATTCGATAGGGCTTGATGGCGCGCAAAAGTTCACCGAGACCGAGAAGCGGAACATTCGGTATTTCTGGAACGGGCATGGAACGTCGTGCCTGTCGAGAGAGGATCGCTACAAGACGTTGGAAAAGAAAATTGCCAGGAAACTGATCTTGAATACCGTCTTGTCAGGAGATTTAAAGGACACGATCCAGAACAGTTATGCCAACGATCATGGAGGCAAGGGTGGAGACTATTGGTCTGAGGCGATACTGGCATACTACAACAATCCCAAAACGTTGCAAGATAAGATGAACCCATCAGTAGGCAATGTATGGAACTCTGTAATACACTGTGACGCAAAGGCTAACTTTTGCAGGGAGACAATCTGCTCACAAAGATGGCAGCCAGTAAGTCAAGTTCATTGATTGTATCACATTCGCTGAACAAGTCACAGTCATGGACGCCCTTGACCAGGGGCTTGAGCGGACAGGCGATGAGAAGCATCTGTTACTGAACTCCACAAACTCGAACATTCTGTGCTACGCTTCCAACAAAGCTAATCTGGGCGATGTATGGTCGCAGCAGTTCATGGATTTTCATGCGAAGGATAAGCAGGCTGCTGAAGAACAGCTACAGGAGATGTGGTTCGAGGAGTCACTTGCGCTGATTGTCGAAGATCTGTTGGGAAACAGTGACTTAGTTAGTGGAGACTTGAATAAGGGACTTCAAGAAGACGTACAAAAGCTCCGCGACGAAATGGGAATACAGGCAGATGCTGCCAAAAAGGACCAGGCGAAAACCATCGCAAAGATGTTTGGCGCTTCCGCAAAGGGCATGATCAAGCTCCTAGTCGCAACACGACGAGGCATTGCAGGTGCTTTCTGGAAAGCCGCATCGTACATGCGCGGTATTCCTGTAATCGGTCGCGGTATCGATTGGATATGGAAGAAGGCTAAAAGCGAACCCGGCACCTTTTTCACTGAAGGTAAGGAGCGCATGTTCAAGGGAATCATGTTGGTGGGCTCTATTGCTTTCATGGGCTGGTCTCTGTTCAAAGCCTTCAACCCCGACAAGGCCACCGGCAAGTCCCAATGGGATTCTTCAGGACCGGTCGAGAGAGCACAGACGATTCTGAATGCTTTCGGCATGACCAAATCGATCGCAGAGTTTGGCACCGATTTCACCGACATCTGCCTCAGGATCAAGAGGCCCGGCACCTTCTCCAGATCTGCCGAGGCAGCTGTCGACGCTACGCTCGACGCCATGGCGCAACGAAAGCTAGCAACCGAATGGGTCTACTTCGAGAAAGGTTCAGATGGCGTCGCAAGCACAAAAGTCCAATCCTTCCTCGAAACCGCGGATACTGTGGATGAGATCGCTCAGGCAGAGGGCAACATCGGCAGCGCACTTCCGGCAAGCGGCGAGGTAGGGTTCAATTGCACGGAAGAGATGATCAAAGCCTGCTCGAAGCTCAAGCGGGCATTTAACATTGCGCGCAAGACGATCAGCTGTGTTGGTTATGTGCTTGCAATAGCGGTTGCAGTTTTTATGACGTGGAAGCTCATACAAGACTGGGACGGGATGGATACCTGGCACAGGACCATTGAAACCATACAGGTGGTGTGTGCTGCACTTGAGGCCATCGCTAGCGTTGTCATGATCGTGGTATGTTTTTGAGTCTAGTGAAGGATACCCAAGCTAACAAGCCGCATAGGTGACCTTCGGAGCTGGTGCAGCATTCGCAGCTACGATGAGTGCAATCTTCTCAGCTGTTTCATTGGTGCTGCTAGCGTAAGTCTATCGCTAAATTTGAGGTTTCAAAGCTAATCTGCGTCAGTATTGTGGTTCTGGCCATGATCATCCTAGCCATCTGGGAAGCAACACGACCTCCTCCAGAATCGCCGATAAGTCAGTGGATTGACAATACCGGAAAGCATATCGATACTTGGTGCCCAGGTCTCAGTGCGCCCGCAACGCCTCTGACCGTATCCAGCAACGTACCCGATGGTAGGCTCCGCAACTCAGGAGATGCTCAAGAGGTAGACATCCTCTTCACCAACACTAGCGCCCAAACCGTAAAGCTGGATGCTCTCGAGCTCCAATTCGACGTTGGCCCTGACAAATCCGCTTTCTTCACGGAAGCTGAGCAGATCAACAAAAAGCCAGACAATTCATCTCTAGACAACCACCAATTCGAAGTGTCGGTCAATGGGTCGGCAAAGCTTAGCGTGGCCGATCCAGTCAACCTGCCAAAGACTCAGTCTGTCAAGGCCAACGAAAAGCCCAATGCGTTCACAGTGAAGCTGACCGTCACCGGTGCGACGGGTGAGTTGGACTCAGAGGGCCATTGTCCGTTTGAGCTTCAACCGAATGACGCTGTTGTGTTTAAGATCAAAGCGGTTAGCAATATTCAAGTCGTTGAAAAGGTGGATGTAGGCGTGACATGGCGACAGTTCTGGAATCAGGGCGAGTTTGATCAGGATGAGGACCTGTACTGGTTTACGAGGGATAAGTAAGGGCTAAGCCGATAAATTCAAGTCGCTCTTGACGTATATCTCCAAGTCTAGATCTGCTTTCACTGTACGAAGCCATTGTACCCTGACATAAGACGATCATTCCATATTCGCCAGTACAGCTTCTCTCCGTGCCGTCCACGAGAGTAATTGTCGGCTTGAGAAACTGACAGGCTATGCATACCTTACTTTAATTTTTCCTCTATCTCATTGAGCAAACACATCGTCACCAAAATGGATCAAATCCCAGCCCAGATCCTGCATCAAAGAGAACACTCTCGGAAACAATTGCGGAAATGCTACACCCTGCTCTCCATCTTCTTCCTCCAGGGCAATCAACCAAAAGCATCCCGTATCGTCTATCGTCCAGACCTCCGGGCCCGGGCCGCTCAGAACCTCATCCACATCTTTCTGTCTAACTGCAACACAGGCTTCGAAGCGCGGACCTCCAATTCTTGCATGGTCGGGGTGTTGCGCCACATACGTCTTGAAGCGTCCACTTGAATGTTAGTCAGGGATACTCGTTATACTGCTCGTGAAGCAAGCGTTTGCAAAAATGACATCACTCACTCTCGCACAGTCTCGTCGTCGGCACCTCGTAGCTCAGGATCCTCTTGTACATCCCAGTTGATGTGCGGGAAGTTATCGCCGTCGCCGTCTTCCTCGAGGCTGAGCCGCACGCGCTCGTTTAGATGGTGCATGTAGCGCGTCCAGGAATCATCGTCCGAGTATGTGAGTCTATAACAGTGAGTCCGACTTTCACACTAGGGTATGTTGAAATGTAGTGGCGAATGCTGTCAGTGCCGGGCATGTTGAAGAATTGGTCGGTGGTGAACACTATCTAGTTACTGGATAGAGGCACAAGTCTCAGGGAAGAGTCGATATACTATAAGTGTTTTCTTGTTCGCCCGTTCGTAGTGCTCCGTGGGGAACTCGAAACGAGTCTTTGTAGGCAGGGCTCGAGGGCGCTAAAATGTGGCCGGGCTTGTCCGCATTCGAAGTCTTATTTTAACCAATCTTGTATTAGTAATTGACATTCAGAGGAGAGACCTATGTCAGAGTGTGGTAAAGTTATGTCGCAGGCCTATAGTTGATCGTTCGCCAACCTGCAGCACGGCTTATCAGGACACCGGCATACAACCCCTTTGAGGAATAACACCGATCGCTTGCAGGGGAGCGTCGATCATGACAAAAAGTCCTCACGTCGCCGCAAAATCTCCCAGCATCAACACGAAATCGCGACGCCATGTATCGCACGCTCGGCCTTGCACTGACAGTACTTGGCGGTGTTGTCAATGCTGTCACGAATACAACACAACCGTGCACTGGTCTTGCTGCAATCAATCCAAGATGCATCTCTAATCAGTCGTACCACCAACGCGACATTTTTTACGTTGGCGGCCGCTCACTCGACATCAGCACAGGCAATCTCACTGTTGATCAACTGTATGTTGAAAAATTAACGCCCTCTGCCGGCGTTACGCAGCCCAAGCCACTGATCTTTTTCCATGGCGGAGCCGTCTCAGGAACGACTTGGCTCAACACCCCTGATGGCCGGAAGGGCTTCGCTACTTACTTCTTGGACCATGGTTATCAAGTTTACATCCTGGATCACATCTCTGTAGGCCGGAGTAGCCAGATGGACACGCGCGACTATGTGCTCTGGAACACGACGACTCAGGAAAGCGTCCAGGCTGCCTTTACGGCCCCAGAACTCGTACCCACATATCCTCAGGCAGAGCTCCATACACAATGGCCTGGTACAGGGCGCATCGGAGACCCATCTTTCGATGCTTTTCGCAAAGGCGTGGTGCCTTTTACGAGCAACTTCACACTGGGCGAACTTGCCATGCGAGTAGCCGGGTGCGAGTTACTTGCGCTCATCGGGCCTTCCTATCTAATCTCGCATTCCCTAGGATCGACCTACCCACTTTTGCTCTCCAATGATTGTCCTGAGTACGTCGCGGGCAACATCAACCTCGAGCACTCGAACCATCCGTTCTGGAATTACGGTGTTGCTATCGATGCAGGAAGTGCGACACGTCCATGGGGTCTAAGTAATACGCCCCTGGACTACGAACCCGCTGTAGATGATGTTTCAGAGCTGAGGCAGGTGGTTGTTGGCAATGATACGCTTGCCCGCCGAAATTGCCGTTTGCAAGCTGAGCCAGCACGGAAGCTACCGAAGATAGCGAGTGTCCCTTATTTGTGCTTAACTGGGGAAGCGAGTGTGCATGTTACGTATGATCACTGCATCATTCAGTTCCTGAGGCAGGCTGGAGGCACGCCCGATTGGATTAAACTTGCGGACCGCAATATTACCGGTAACGGACATTTCATGCACCTGGAGAAGAATAACATGGATATTGCGAAGCTTGTAGAAGATTGGATCGTTAAACGCGGTGATGGTCGGTAGCATCAAGAAGCAGATGCACAGTTGGGGGACCACTTGGTCAGGTCGCCACTTCTTGACGTGTTGATGTTGCAATTCGTAGCATGAAGAATCTCAAACCTATGAATCCTTCGAAATCTGAGTGCTGTGCTATATACTATGAAGTGTCTGTACTAAAATCAATCGGTATACCTTGTGTTCCCAGCCCTGTGCTCGCGAGATTGGTCTCCGAGACGTGTGGCTGTGCTTTGCGCTAAGCGCCTGCAACTTCCCGATCCTCCCAAGCGCTGCCTCGAGCGACTCCACAGCACGAAAAACCTTAGGTCATCCAGTGGATACCTTCGTGGCTTGTGGCTTGTGCCTTTACACATGTGGCTGTGTTACAATGTCAGTATCCCAAGATCAAGGTTTCCAACGATTGTACTGCATCAATTATATCCCGCGCTTGGTTGCTTATTGGCGGTGTATAATCACCTAGAGAGCATGCATTGCCACCACGATCAGGGTGATAATAACTGGTCCACCGTTGATCGCTAGCCGAAATCGAGAATTCGAGTGCGCGCAGTCAAGTACCGCAGAAGATGTGGAAACTAAAGTCAGGGATGGACGGACTCAAAATCGGCTGCTAAAGGTGACTACAACCCGCGCGTTCCGTAGTGGACCGTTCGAACATCAAAACTGAATTCTTATAACTAGCCTCACTGCCTGAATTGGAGGCTACTCACCAGCCTTGATAGTTGTCATCTTCCATCTTTCGATTCTTGCCAATTCTCATGCTCACTTCTCAACTGTCCATCGAGCGCCACTTGAGCTGATGTACAGACCTCACACTTGCAGCTATGTCAAAATCATTCGATCAGATACTGACCAGCTTGGCTGGTCCAGGGCGACAAATTGAGCAAGATAAGGGCCTCCAACACATCGATGATACCCTGTTTATAAGTCTTCGTCGCATCTTCAACCTCAACGCAGGTTCGGACAACGAGTGGGATGAAGATCAGATCCGTCTTTTCGAGACTCATGTTCAGGCGGAGCAATTCAGCCATCTTCTACTTGACATCGTCGAATCCCCCGGAAGATTCAGATTTAGCGATTTTCTGCGATATATCACTTCGCCTATCGCCAACGCACAGCGTCCCGCCGTCACAGAAGACGTCTCTTGGCCTTTGAGCAACTACTTCATAAGTTCGAGCCATAACACGTACTTGACTGGAAACCAATTGTCGAGCGATTCCAGCACCGAAGCATATAAAGATGTGCTTTTGCGTGGCTGTCGCTGTATCGAGATTGACGTGTGGGACGGCAAAGAATTCTTCAAAGCCGACGAGGGGGAAGCACAAGGTGCACAGCAGCCCATTGGGATGACCGGCAAGATTGGTCTCAAAGTGTTAAAATGGACATTGGAAAAGTTCGAGAAGCCAGAGGTCCTGGCCGAGACGGGGACTTTTGACGAGAGACTAGCCAGTGTGGTTCATGCCGAGCCCAGAGTTCTGCATGGTCATACGCTGACGAAGGAGATAACATTTCGCGATGTGTGCGAGACAGTTAAACTGTACGCTTTCTCCGCATCAGATCTTCCGCTGGTAGTCAGTCTTGAAGTGCACTGCTCGCCACTGCAACAGGGTATTATGGTCGATATCATGAAGAAGGCCTGGGGCGATTACTTACTACCAGAACCGGAGACTGAGCCCGATTTTCTGCCAGCTCCCAAAGATCTGAAAAAGAAGATTCTTATCAAAGTCAAGTACAGTTCACCTGACCGCACTCTCGACCCATTGTCGGCCGATACAGACAGCGGAAGGTTCTCCAACTTGCAGGTTACAGACCCAGTAAAACCTGCCGCGAAGGCCAAACCGGTCAAGATAACAGAGAGTCTGAGCTGCCTTGGAATATACACTCGTGGAGTCTCTTTCAAGTCTCTCACGCAACAGGAAGCTTCAATGCCGAATCACATATTCTCTCTCTCGGAGCCTGCGGTGATCGAACTCCACAACAAATCACCCCTCGAGCTCTTCAAACACAACAGGAACTTTCTCATGCGGATGTATCCTGCGGGTATCCGCGTAGACTCTCTGAATTTTGACCCGAACCCATTCTGGCGTATGGGCATACAAGTCGCAGCGCTCAACTGGCAAACACTGGATGTTGGCATGATGCTAAACCACGGGATGTTTTCTGGAACTGACGGTTATGTCCTCAAACCTAAAGGCTATCGTAGTCTGGACTCAATACAGCTATCCGAAGGCGTGCCAGAAATGCCCCTGAAAACCCTGGACCAGTTGTCAGTTCAGATAATAGCGGCCCAAGACATTCCCCTCGCGAATGCAAGCGATGACCCAAACAACTTCCGACCGTACGTCAAGGTGGAACTGCACACAGACGCGTACATATCGAAGCCTATTGAACAAGATGTTGAATCCGGCCACGCGAAGGGAACGAAGTTCAGAGCGCAGACTACAAACAGCAGAGGGACGAGTCCGTACTTTGAGGGTGAGCTGCTGGAGTTTCGGAATGTGCAGTGTGTCATTCCCAGACTGGCGTTTGTGACGTTTATGATCATGAGCGAGGCTGCAGTTGGCCCTGATGTCGTAGCTGCATGGGCCTGCATTAGACTTGATCGACTCAAGAATGGATATCGCCTGGTCCATCTGTTTGACAAGCAAGGAATGGCGAGCCGAGGTGTTTTACTGGTTCGCTTGACTCAAAGATTCTTCGATTAATTAAGGCATCTATGTCTCCTATGTGCGCGAGTTGCTAATCGAATTTGTGGCAAACTCTTGTGTACTGTGCTTGAGATATTCAAGCAGTGGTAACTGCCGCGGTGTAAGCAAGCAACTGATGCCATCACAGCCCAATCAAGACCAGCATTCTGACAAACACGACTATCGAATGAAGCCCGACGAACTATATCTTCAACGCAACAATTCAACTCGTTTGGAAAGAAGCTACAAAAAAGTTTTTATATTCATATCATTACTATTATAAACTTCTTCCATCAATCAGCAGTCTGCCCGGCTGGCACAATCGGTAGCGCGTGAGACTCTTAATCTCAAGGTTGTGGGTTCGGTTAGTAACACTAAAACACCTGGCTTCGATCCCGGTCTCTAACAATCTCGCAGAGCCCCACGTCGGGCTGCCAAAGCAAGACTTCAAATTTTTTTTTAATTTTTTTGGCCCAAAAATTGGCCGGGTAAGAGACGCTAGTATTGCAGCGACGCCTTAATTACCACGCAGTCATTCTTACCACAACCACTTAGTACACTGTCGCCTAACAACCCCAAGCCTAGTACTTACAAAGTTGCAATATCTGTTGTCCAAATAACTATGCGCAAAGAGCAATTAAGCTGGCAAGTGCATCACAGCTTAGCATTTACTTGCAATAAGACACAGCTAATATAAGATATTAAAATAAACTGTTCGTTTACTTTATTCTAGTGTCACGGGGCGGGTTCGGGTTCTGGTCGCACCAACGTCGGCGCGGCGCAGGCAGGGGAGGAACAGCTATTTAGAGTACCGCGTGGATTCAATGTAGTTATCTACGACAGGCAGTAGCCTTACAGGCAGGCTCTACAACAAGACGTAGCTCAAAGAGCTACACAGGGCAGCAGGCTGCAAAAGAGAGGACTCTGCTCGGCACAACCTCGGAGGCTTAGCCGATCACGTGTTCCTCCAGAACATCACGACGCAGTTGCGCCGTGACAACAGGTTTCAGAGGGAAAGGCTTGCTCGGGGGTACTTCGGCTTCTAAGTCTGTCACGTGACCCTTGTCAAACAGCTACACGGCCACGCCGTGACATCTAGTATAGACAAAATTGTTTATAATATGCATTTGCGTAATTGTAAGTACTCTGCAGACTATATTTAGAGCTAGGTACAGCAGAAGGAGGGTAGGTCTTAGCAAGGCACTTCTAATTAAAGCAACTAGTTTGTGTCGGCTATAAAGTAGATGGATTATTGTCAGGCCTCGCGCAGCGCGACCTAAGAGGCTTGTTCGAGCTCTGTTCTGTCCTGTTCTGTCCTGTTCTTCCCTGTTCTGACAAGTATATGTATGCGAGAACTGCGTGAAGTCCTTGACTTCACGTCCTAGTCTTTTGCTTGGTGCAGCGGGTTAGCGCATACAGGTTCCTATACGCTCCCCCGTGACACTAATACGCGATCGTGCTGCCTTTTTGAGGCTTTGATGGCTGAGTGGGTGCTACCTGCCATGTAATAAGTGTGCATTCTAATATCGCGCCAATGCTGTTTCTCGTCCCTACTGGCCCCTCATCGGTGTCTGGCAAGAACCTTGCGACCATCACCTGCATCCTGATTCGACAAAGTAGGGAAAGTTCACACTCCACGACCGCGAAAGAGAGTTCACACTCCACGATGCCCCGAAGAGAGTTCACACTCCACGGCCCCGAAGAGAGTTCACACTCCACAATGCCCTGAAGAGAGTGTATATTTTACAGAGAGAACATATACTCTATAATACTAATACTAAGACAGTATCTACTCTAAACTCTACAATTATATTAGCTTCTCCTTCTGCTGTTACTTACATTACTGCTAATATCTCTCACCTGCCCTTTACAGTGCACTAAGCCTGTCCATCACCGCTAAGGCCCAATGCGCTCAACGCATGGCTTGCGTCATAGTGCCAGCGCGTTCCCTGCCTGGCAAGGCCAGCATTGCCAGCACCTCACAGCGCGCCGCACCGCACTATACACATTAGGAGATTGACACTGTCTCTGGCACCCACTCGCAAGTTCTTGGTCGTGGCTAGGGAGATCTTCTAAGACCCTAAGGCTTTCGCAGTCGCCAAAGACGATGATACCAAGTAGAGGTGCAGCAATTGTCAGCGCGCCTAGGACGAGTAATCACCAGCCTTCACAACGCGGTACTAAACAAGGAGTCTCAGGATAGCAGATAATCGCCAATCTCACCATACTGTCTGCTTTTCGTCGCAAGAGACTGCCGGAGCAAGAGTTGGGTACTGTCTCAACGAGGAGTTCAGAAAAGGTTAGAGTTGCGAAGGTGAGGTTACACTGCCGCGGCACTGACGGGAAGATCCCTTCAGCTCATGCGCACGGGCCTGGCGGGATTTGCTGATCTTAATCTTCCCGTCTTCCCGTTTTTCCCACGGGAACGCAGGACCGCCTACCTTTACGAACTTCCATCTCGCCGCTCTTGAACTTCCTTCGACGTTGCTGTCGTGGGCTCTTTTATACCCATGGACGGCGGCAGTACGCCAGTTGCCACGGCAGCTGGTAACGATGCTGCACCCGTGGGGCGTGTGCGAAAGCGTGCGCCTGAGGCATGCACATTCTGCCGTCGACGAAAGGCTCGTAGATGAAGGCTGCGAGCAGGCGTTGACTAACTATAGCAGATCAAGTGTAGCACTGAGCGCCCAATATGCGCAAACTGCAAGACCCATGGGATGAGCTGTGTCTATGAACCTATCGACGATGCCGTTCGAGCACGGAGCGCACGCCCCAGCAAAGTTGCCCGGAGAGAACATACTCAAGAGCGGACTGCGGCTGCTGCTACGAACACCCCTAGAGCTACAGTGGTACCTGAAGATAATTCACCTCGTCCGTCTGTAGATGCTGTCAGCCGGGCAAATAGTGTCTCTCGAATTGTTGTGTCTTCGAACGGCATGCCCAGTTATCATGGCCGCACAAGTACACTCTTCGAAGAGAGTTATCAAGATCGCTCGACTCCAGAAGCCAACTCCAGAATGCCAGAGGAGTGGGTAGAGAAAGGTCTCATTGCGGAAGCTGCCTGCCAACGGCAACTTGAAGATGTCAACTTTCGGCTCGGCAAACTCGACTTCGATGGCGTTGAACCTGAACTAGGTCAACATTTGTTATCCCTTCATTGGAATCGACAGCACCATTCTTTTTTGATCACATATCGACCTGCCTTTATGCGAGATATGGCCTGCAAGGGCCCAAACTTCTCTAAACTTCTGCTGAATGCGATCTTCTTCAGCGCATCCAAGTTCAGCCCACGCCGTGAACTGCGCAGAGACGCTGATGATGTTCGAACTGCTGGATGGAAGTTTCGCGAACGTGTGCGCGGACTCCTAGGTGGTGCTCTTGATAAGAGCGACATCACTACTATTCAGGCTCTACTCATAATGTGTAATTCGCTGTTTGCGTTGGGAGACGAGCGGAGCGCAGCTTGGCTATACGCTGGTCTTGCATTCCGAATGATTGTCGACTTAGGCATCCATGTTGACAAGGCAGGTCTTACCACCAACAGGAAATTTTCGGACGAAGATCTCGAGATCAGAAGACGCGTCTTCTGGGCTGCATTTGGTAAGTAAACCTTAGTAAGGACATCGAGCAGACTGACAGTATGCATAGTTGTTGACAAGATACAAAGCTTGTATCAAGGTCGACCAGTGACTCTGAAAGAATCTGACACCTTGGTACCCATAAAGTTCCTGGACACATATGAGGAGCTTGAGCACTGGACTCCCTTGGCTTACCTCACACAGTCCGACGTTGCTTACTCTGGATCCCCAGCATACAGTATCTCCACGTTCAAAAATTTGTGCAAGCTTTCGGTCATCCTGAGTGATATACTCAGCACTATCTATACAGAGCGCAGCTCGGACAAGAGCTCAGCTGAACTTTCTAATAAGCTAGAGAGCATTCATGCCACATTACAGGCGTGGTATCAAGACCTACCGGCCCATCTGGCCGACTTGGGTCAGTTGCCAACGACGCCTCCTCCACATGTGTTGAGCTTACTGTAAGTATTGGCCACATATCTGGAAGACACCCAGCTGATTGTCTTAGGGCGATGTATCATGTTCTTGTAATCTTACTACATCATCCATTTGTTGCAGACGGTCATCTGTATAGTACCTCCCGCAGCATTTCTGTGAACTCACTGAAATGCTGCGCTACAGCTGCGAACGACATTGTACACTTGGTGCGAGTGTTCGATAAGGCTTTTAGTGTGCGAAGAGCCCCGTATCTAATATCATATGCAACCTACGTTGCAGCCACGATCCACGCAAGAATCGCAGCGAAACGCGGCCCCGGTTCTGATGCTCACAGTAGTCTTGCTGCCTGTCTTGCTGTTTTCCGAGAAAATCAGGAGACCAACCCCGCTGTGCGTCGCGCCAACGCTCTTGTACAGAACCTTATGAAGAGGCTTGACGTGCGCATGCACAGCATCGAAGAATGCCGCATACACAAGGGCAGCGATGGTGGCAGTCAGCAGCAATCCCCTGAGGCGGTTTCGAACATCACTACAGGTCGTGGGCCCAGTCTGCAAGGACTTGATCTCGACGGCATTATCCAAAGCTTTGTGCGCGAGCAAGAGAATGCACAAATGACGCAAGTCGGCACACCAGATCATTCTGCGATGAACACACCGACGCAGATGGCGCCGCCGCGAGGCACTACGGTACCCGCGAATCTTCTCGACCCTGGCAATGGAGATGCGCACAACCTCAACTACGACTGCAATGGACAGTGGATGAACCCCGGCCAGCACCAAATGTATAGCGACATCGCGGTGCCGGTGGACGATTTGTACTATGGCTTTAATAGTGCTGCGCTTGATAGCATACCGATTACCCCGTTTCTCGAGTGGAATACTATGTAGAGAGTAAATGGCTGTACCTTTAGTAGCTTTCCAGCATCGAGCGGTCATGCTTCTTATGAACAATAATTAACGTACAATGTTCAGTCAATGTAAGCTTTGTGATGTGACTTCAGCAAACTACAAATTGGCCAGGCAAGTAATGACGTTTTATTTGTTCTTACTGGTCGTCTCCATAATTTCTTTTGTTTTCCAGTTATAGGGTCATTGCTTTGTGAAATATACTGTTATTTGCCGCTTTCTTTGACGCGCAGGAGGTGAAGTAATGGTTCCAATGCTCACCTGCCCAGCCGGGGCTAGCGTACCTCCACATAGGCTGCGCACCTAATTAGTCTCCGAATCATCACTCAACACCCCCACAATTGCCACCGCGCTTGATTTTTCAACAACAACTCTGCCATATCGCGACGACGTGCCAAAAAAGATGTACGACGATGCTTCCGAACTGAAGCCTGCTGACTTTCTCAATCCAAGTCAGCAGCGAACAGCCTGGCAGCAAATACATAATGGAGTCGAGGAAGACGACTTATGCTTACCTTGTCAGCTGGCAACGGAGAACAACGACGTCTGTTCCATAGGAACACCGGAATGGGTTAATAATGGTTTTGTCTCTTGCGGTGAGCTGAAGAAACCGTTGTTATACTGCACCTTGTGCCGACACATCATAAGAGCTAAAGAGCATGCAAGAATGGAAGCAAAACCCACCACTACCTACCACGACAATGAAATTGCTTGGATGGAATCTTTCATATTCTGTCACGATGAAGGTATGGACTTGGACCGAGAGACTGCATCTCTGGAAACTTTGGAGGTGGAAAAATGTCAAATAAGTAGATCAATTCGTCGTGATCTTGTCGACGTTGACAGGATTAAAAGCTGGCTGCACAACTGCGAAACTCATCACACTGATGAGGGCTGCAACAACCATCGAGATGGGGCTAGTATCGAGGATGGTGATGTCTTGCTGATTGATGTGCAGAACGATTGCCTTGTACAAGGGGATTTCACCAAACGCTATTTCGCGTTGAGTTATGTTTGGGGCGCTTCAAAACAGTTTCGTACTCTGAAACAGAACTATCCGAGTCTTTTGAATCCTGGTAGCATCTCTGCACAACCCATCACCCAGACAATAAGGGACTCAATGAGCTTGATAAGGAGTATGGGTGAAAGATACTTGTGGGTCGACACATTGGTGTGTGTGCAAGTATTGAGAGCTAAGCAGGACTGACTGTAGAAGTGCATTGTCCAAGACGAATTTGAGACCAAAGAAAAGGCTATCGCCCAGATGTCTTTGATTTACAGTTGCGCCGTCGCCACCGTTGTTTGCCTTAGTGGAAAATCGGCAGACGCCGGCCTGCCAGGAGTATCACCGACGCTCAGAAACCCTACATCAGTCTATATTGCTCCAGGACTGAGTGTTATCCGACGGCCAAATCTGAAGTTGGATAAGGATGAGAACGAATACACCTATGCTACCCGAGCATGGACATTCCAGGAGCAGCTGTTATCTAATCGCAACATCGTATTCCTGGAAGAACAAGTGTATTTCCAATGTACGAAAGAGCTGCTCTCCGAAGACAAGTATGTCCACAATGGCATAGATAGAACGTATCTCCCCACAACCTTGGAGACCGTGCGCCACGCAAGCGATATCAACAAGAAACGGAAAAAGCAGTATAGCCCGATTGAGGAATTTCGCTGGTACGAGGAGTTTGTGCCTAGCTACACTTCCAAGCAAATGGGTTACCCAACAGACATCATTAAAGCATTTATTGGTGTCCAAACGCAGCTTGGCAAGATGTTCGGCTGGACATTCACGGAAGGTTTGCCACTGCAGCTATTCGATATTGCTATCCTATGGACTCCTATCGAATCTGTGGTGCGCAGAATTACTGAGCCTTCACATCCTAGCTGGAGCTGGTCGGGGTGGGTTGGGCGCGTGCATTACAAGGACACTCTTGCCAACCTCGACTGGCCGGGAGGGTTGAACTTCGGAAAAAACTTTAGAAAGACAGCCGCAGTCGGATACGATGCAACCTCCTCTGCAAAGCTACATTTCGAAGGCGAGTCGGTTCCTTTGGATGCTTTCACCGTGGAGCCAAGCAAGCACAATCTTTCGAATGTTCGAGCACGCCTTCCAGTGACATCACACACACTCTTCGTACACGATCACTCAGGTCTCAGATGCGGCATATTGCATGGTCTTCAGAATGGAGAGATCACCAGCATGCAAGAAGGCGACTTCCAGCTCCTGCGCTTGAGCGAATGGCAGACGATGCTGCAAGACCTCGGATACCACGGCCCGTATATATCATACTTGCTGGAAGATGGCTATGATCACCGAGAGAAGCTTTTCCACGATATTTTCCGGAATGCTCCTTGGTGCACGTTAAATGTAGTCTGTGTGCAGTGGACGGGACAGGTGTGGCAGAGAGCCGCCGTCGGGCATATACATGCAGATGCTTGGATGGATGCAGGTCCTGCTCCAAAGAAAATTTCGATCAACTAAGCATTTGCGGGTCTGTAAAATCAACCTTTGCGTTTGTAGATCCAGCCTACAGTATTGGAAAGCACTACTTGTTCCTACAATGTGCATTCGATTGTCTGCATCTCCACTATTTAGCTTTGCACGCAGTTTTCAACGTCAATGGTTTCGAGTAATATACATTTCGGGATGCAGGCAGTGGATCTTGCATCGTGGCGAATTTGATGGCCAGGTCTGTACACCACCTTTACGGGGCTCACAAGACTTACGAATTCAAGTACCTGTACAATATCTTACACGACAAACATAGAAGTAGATAAAAAACGACTTTACGACGCCATTACTTTACAATCGAAACTTGAAGCCAAACCCTGAACATTACAAGTGAGGAATAGTAAGAAGTTCTTACTTGCCTAGCCTTGTTGTAGTGCTCAGAGGCCTTGAAGTCGTAGAGCGTAGGTATCTCCAGTCATGCTGAAGACTTGACTACGGGCAAGTTCCGCGTGCAAAAGACCATGCCCATTGATCTGATATCGACACTTATCAGCGGTGCCTCCTCACATGTGATTGCAGGCACAAACCTACAACAAGTCCAAGATGCCGAAAAGCATCGACTTTGGACTGCCCCACCCCTATATTCCGTTACAGGGGTCTGCAGTGTCAGAAATACAGGAATTAGCTGCCAAGTGAGCATGAGGGTGGTGGGCTGACAATTAAGCTACGGTGGGTAGATGCCAGCTGAAGGTGCGTTCTTCAGCTGGCGCATATTAAGTTTTGGTCGAGCCTGGTAGCGCGCTTTCGCCTTTCAGCTGAACTACACATATAACATCAACATGTTTCTCCATCTTCACTGATCAAATAGCTTTACACCTCGCCATGTCATCCAAGCATCAAGATCCCGAGTTCGTTCCATCACTGTCCACAGGCCTTTCGGCCAAGGCCCTGCCGAAAGTCACAGTGACCCCAAGAAACGAAGAGAGCGAGAAGTCCTTTGAGGCATTTCTCTCTTTCATCTTCACACTCTCCATCTTCGGCGCCTCAACTTTCACCACCGTCGTGTCTGAGATCGCAAACCCCAACGATATCAACAATTCTGCTCGCTTTGCGCGCGAGACCGTTCGAAGCTTTCTCGGTGTTGCATGGCTTCTTTTTGTCGTTGCGATCGGCGCTGTGTGTTTCTCGATGAGCGCACGCGCCTACATACGCGAGCACCCTACCATTGAAGCTAAAGGGGGTTCAAAACTGAGGTGGGAGCTTATGGCCTCTTCCCTAATTCAGATCTCGGTCATCGTGGCTTTTTTATTTCTTTCTCTTGCTTTAGTGGCGTACACTGAAGTCGTGGGCTGGATTGCTGTTGGCTTATCATCAACAACAGCCGTCTGTATATCTGGGTGGCTTGTTATACAATGGTGGTGAGTTCCACGAGCCTAACTCTGGGTTTTGAGCTGATATGCGTAATCTGTAAAGCCAGCAAAGCAAGTGAGATGCTCAGGTTGTTGCCACCGCTTTGTGAGAGGGAAGGCCAGCATGCTCGGCGTTGCGGCTTCCGTTCTCTTTCATCATAATATTGTGTCTATGGAGTTGATCTCCGCATTGATTGTGATCGCACAGTTTGGGTGCGGGGGCGGACGGGCGTACGAAGAAGCTCGTTTTTTTTGGCCGATCAGAGAGTCCGTGCGCGATCGTCCCCACCATCGCATGTCATCACCATACTTTGTATATAGATAAATTAACCACAACGCTTATAAATATGCCTATCGCGCGTCGTAAGAAGTTTCAGTACAAGCCAAATAAGGTTGTCAAGCCTCCTCAGACAAATCGGACCGAGTTATCGCGTACAGCGCGCGCGTTCGCGGTGGGAGCTCTCACTGCCCTTCGAGGAGACTATGCAACCCAACGAGACCTGGCCCGCACTATGGGTCGCGCTCAATCCAGCCTCTCAGAACTGCTATCCCGGGTAGAAACAAAGGCAGAGGATCGTACTCTTGCAATTTGGGACGACTCTCTATACGACATGAGCCCTGGGCGCGGCCGAGATTGGTTGTTAACTCAACATCAGAAGGCTCAGATCATCGCCATCGTGACGTCGTCACAGGAGACCCGGGAGAAGGAAAGCTGGCAGGCTATTGCTAATAGCAATTTTGAATTAATCGTACCCAAAATTAGCTGTACAACGTTTGAAAACGTCATGTACGAGGCTGGATATACGCGGAGGCGTCCAGGTTGGCGGCCACACCTCACTCCTCAACAAGAGCGCGCTCGATATGAGTGGGCTCTTGCTTACAACCCTGATAAAGATGAAGAGTATGATAATCAAGGCTTTGACTTTCATCAAGTATGCTTCTCTGACGAGACTCCAGCTCGTATTGGCGAGGAAAGAGGCATGATGCGGACGTGGATTCAACAGCATGAGCGCTGGGATGACGACGTCAAACATGAGCGTACGCGTAAGACTTGCTGCCTACAGTTCTACGCAGTATTTCGCTACAACTATAAGGGTCCTTGTCATGTTTATTACGAAGAGACTGAGGCAGAGAAGGTAGCAGCAGAGGAGCACATTGCGGCGTTGAACGCAGATCAAGAGACACGCGATAATAAGCTTCAAATCCAGGCACGTAGAGCACTCAACCACCTCCAGGAGAGTGACCTCAACCATCGATACAACACTAGGAAGAAACAGTATGTGCCTTCAAAGATGGATTACAAGCGTGGGGATCGTGCGCGTGGAGGAATCGATGGATACCGACACCGAGAAGGTGCGCTAAAGAAGGTTATCCCATGGATCAATTCACTCAAAAAGAGAGGCATACCTTGTATACTACAACAGGACGGAGCGCCAGCTCATAAATCGCGACTCTCCAACGACTTATTAATCGTGGAGGAGATCGATCGCTTATAGTGGCCAGGCCACTCACCTGAGGTCAACGCTATTAAGCACGCATGGCTATGGATTCGGAGGCACGTGACTAAGCAATTCACTCCAAGTAAGACTTCTAAAGCCTGCAAGGCTTAGTGGGTCAAGTCTTGGGAGGATATGCCTATTAAGGTGATTAATGGGTGGATAGAATCTATTCCTGAGCAGGTTCAGAGGATTATACGCGCTAGAGGCAAGAACAACTTCTACGGCTAATAAAACACTACAAAAAAGTCGCGATAGCTTATTTGTATATACTTCAACAGCTTCACGTACTTAGATTGTTAATAAATGGGTTGTATTTGTTGTTTCAATACAAATTACTATGGGTGTTATGAACGATTGTTATGTTCGATGGTCTGTGCGGGGTCTGATCGGCCAAAAAAAACGAGCTTCTTCGTAAGCGAGCACTACACTAGCACTAGCGCGTTGGATTGAAGTTTCCCCACTTTGACAATAACTTTGTTGTTATCACGATCAAAAGATTGCAAGCATCACGCAAACATACAAGACATTCGAGTCGTACATTCTTCTGATTTCTAGAATGCCATATGCCAGCGAGGATTTTGCACACTCATCCAAAGAGACCCAAAAGCTGAACGATGTCATCGACTCCACGACACCCGTCCGTCTGCGAGCTTTACTAAAGGACTTGATTAAAAAGACACCTGACAATTGGGAATACATCCGTACCGAGCTTATGTTGTAACCTGGAGCGTTGAAAAGGGCTTGGTCAGAGAGAAAAGCAGATGGTGACGATAGCAAGGACTCAGGCCAGGCCGAATCCGATTATTCCGACGAGCAAACTGAAGCGCCTTGGAGCAGACAGCGGTTCAAAATCTGCGAGCAGTGCGACAAGGAGTACGATACATTACTCAATGACAAGCAAAGCTGTATATGGCATGAAGGTAAGCCACGAACCTGAATGTGAATATATCACCGTGAGCCGATCAACTTATGATGCAAAGGCGAATTGGAAGTGAACTACGAGAACAATACCTGGGCCGAACACGACGAGGACCGTTATGGCGAGATTGACACACTCGAAAATTAAAGAGAGTTTCCAGAAGGCTTTTTATGGTCCTGCTGCAATGGGCAAGGGAATGTCAAGGGGTGCAAGACGAGCCGGCATCGTCCAGACCGCGCGAAGAGGGTAAGGAGATGAGGCTGTGAGCATTGTCTGAAAACCTGGGAGTCAAGCTCTTTTACCCGTAGTTCGCCTTTGTATAGCCTCTTATTAGCTCTGATGGACACTTTGCAGTATGAAAAATTCGATCACGAAAAAGCAGAAAAATCAACAGTATCCGCAAAACAGCGTAGCGTCCTTAAAATAAGTTCTATCTAGTGGCCTAAGACTTGTCAATCAGATTTGAAGTACTTCTGGCCACCACCAGTCTTGCAGAGTTATATCGCAGATGCTACCCAAACCCCATTGGAGATGTCGCCACTTCTCTGATGATCATTAGCTCCAGCCTCCTCCCCCTCTGCTGATTCCAGGGCCTTAATTGATGCGGGATTGGTTATAAATCAAGCCCATTAGATGGATTTAGCGGTAAGATATTGAAATTATACAGCTGATAGATAGTAAAGCAAAAAGAGTTTCAAATAGTGTATGACTGGCTGATTGTTTAACTAATCTTTCAGGGTTGTTAACGTCCGTAGCGAGGTGCTGAAAGTAATATCTACCTGTGAGGCACCACCGCATTTCTATCAGCAATCAATTAACCCGTACACATTCTTGCTTTGTTATGTGGCGCTGTGCGCAGCTTATGTCACGTGTCGTTACAACAACTGTGAAGGGTTCAGCCCTTTCGAATATCCATACCATTAGCAAATATAATTACATAATTATGCACCGTCACGCGCCGGTCCGCGAAATCGCGTTTTCAGCCGTGGCTGAAGTTGACTCGGGTAGTGAAACATAACCTCGGCTCTTAGCTCCCGCGCTAACGTCGTAGCTGGTATAGATTGATGGGAGGCCTGCCTGCATGCTGTTATTTACAGCCTCGCGTGCAGTAATTTCCAAAAGATCTTGACTGGGAACCCTGAAGGCTGTAAAATTGAAGTAGTGTGGCTTGCATGTGGCCGATGAGGCCGCAATGCAGTATCATGAGCCAGGGGTTCCTTCAAAAGCCATATAATCAAGAAGTCTTTGTGATCCCAAAGTCATATCAGCCTGGTACTCTCCGTAGCATGTATTCCACTTACTTACCGCCCGATACTTACGATGAAACCAGGCAGAATTTCCAGAGGTCAGGATCGAAGATACCAGCTTACCAGCAATTCGTTTCTACCAGCGTTCAAAATGGCAAAGGCGACTCCGTCTCCTTTGGTGGGTCTCCACGTCCCACCAATTGGGAGGTTGGTTGGACGGCACCACTCACTATCGTTGTTGCTTTTGGCATCGCGGTTGCGATAGCGGTTGCACACTATCTCTACTGTCAATTCCTAAATAACAAGTTCGTTGAGTCGACGATTCCTCAGAGCTGGAACAACGCCATCTCTGTCGCTTTCGCGCATGCCTTTTCAACAGCGCTCGCGGCGTCGGCTTCGACCGCTTACACCCAGCTTCTATGGTGGTATCTGCGTCGTCGAGACATTCCTCTCGCCAAGATTGATACCCTCTTCCAACTGAACTCCAGTCCTTTCCAATTACGGCATCTTGGAATTCTCAGGTTCATACCCATACTCTGGATTTTTGGTTTGTTGATCCCGCTGATCTCAGTCGCGACTGTTTTCCCACCCGGTAGTGTTATCGTACAACAACTTCCAGACCCACAACAAATTCAGATGAGGGTTCCTACGCTTGATGTTGGATATCATGGGAATGGATCAGCCAACGATTTCTTTACTAATGCAATGTTTGTGCACGGGCCGGACGGCGACTATCGGTAGGTCAAGCTTAGGTCCTACATATATGTCAACTTGCTAAACTTCACAGTGGACCTAATGTGCGATACTCGAGAATCGGAAAGCGAACTATGCTGGAGGGATCTTATCTTACGCGTTCATCTCCTTGCGGACCCAATTGTACGTACAGTCTCGAATTCGCTGGGCCGAGCTTGCGCTGTGAGGACGGAAGCCCCAACACGGATTTGGAAAGTGAAGTGTTTGCCTTGTACAGCAATAAATCACAAGAGGAAGGAACATACGGTGCCTACTGGACAGAAATCGACGACGCGAACTTTATGGCAGCACCATACTCTTCCGAAGATCAATTCAAGTTCGATCTAAGCTATCGGGACGGTTCCACTTACGAGAATGCGGTCAGGCAAAATCTGGAAACCATCAGTTGCACAACGTGGGACGCGAATTACACCGCAAATATAAGGTACGAGAACTCGGTGCAGACTGTTACTGTCAATGTTATAGATGTCAAACCACTGAACGCCACATTATTGGGACAAACGGCTCTATTCGTCGACATCTTCAACACTTGGCCAACATCGGACGGTTTTGAATTTGCGGGTCACAGGGAACGAGGCTCAAAGAACTTGACAGTGAACGAGCTCTTTGAGGTCTTTCGTTGGACCCAGATGCGTACTATAAGAGACTCAATGATACGACCATTGAGTGGTGCCGTCTCGGATTTCGGTACGGAAACCCAATTTTCTTGATCTCCTCGTACTGACAGCACCAGGCGGTGAGGTTCAATTCATTATGAACACGCTTGTCTTAGAGACCAATTTGGCATCACAAGTGTTCAACGAGACGGTTGCACTCTTCACTGGTATCTCTTTCAACCTTACGCCTAATATCGTGGAAGAACTCATGAGGAACGTCACAATTTCCACATTCAACGATGCGGGGCACTTCGTCGATACGATGGTAGAGACCACCATATATAGATCTGCTTACGTGTTCAACGATCGATTGCGGCTCATCGGCGCTTATGCTGTTGCATTGGCTGTGTGCCTGGTCTTCGTGCTGCTTGGTTTTGGAGCACTCATTCAGAACGGAACGCCAGCATCGTCAGGCGGGATCTATCAGATTCTATGTACAACCACGTACAAGAGTGGTGTCATGAATCAGCTCGCGAGAGAAGCCGGTATGAAAAGCACAGAAAGTGTCCCGAAGGACTTGGCAAAGCTTAAAGTCAAATTTGGCATTGTCAACGATGGTGGCAGGAGATACCCCGCATTTGGCACAGCAGATGAGATTCAGACATTGGAGAAAGAGTCATGACCGATAAGATCTGGCGTTGATGTCCTTTGCTACTGCAATGGGACGTGCAGGCGGTGGCTATGAAGTGCGGGTGAAGTAGTCAAAGAGTTAGGAAGAGAAATTAATCTCATGCGACTAGATAGCAGAAAAAGAATGTCATCGACCATAGCTTACTGGTAAAGTGTGAGCAGATGAGGATGGTCGGGATTGCGGTGTGGCTGGGGTGGCTGGAGCGGCTGGGGCGGCTATGCTAGGCATCCGTCGGTGCCGAATATAAAGACACTTCGAGCCTACGTGGGCACAGCTCATCACCCTTCTTCCTCATCATTACCATCTTTCGTTCTCAACAAAAAGCTCAACTTACCACTTCTGTCATGAGTATTCCGCAGATGCTTGCTAGGATGGAGCACAAGATTGGCTGGGTATTTCAGTGCAAACTCACTGCCATTGAGGCACTCAACTCCGCCGGTCAGCCAATTTTTTACGACGGACAATGGCATATTCTGAGACGTAACGACCAGCTTGCCATCATTGGTGATAAGGCCATTGATCTAGTTCTCGGCGTGATGTGGTATCGATCCACAAACACTGAAGGTCTGCAATTAATGACTGCGAGGAGGATTGTATTGCTAATGTGTCTGAGGCCGCTACTATAGTAAAGGAATTATGTCAGAACTTCAGAGAGACTTAGTCTCAAACGAGCCCCTTGCGACCTGTGGGTTCAGCCACGACCTGGACGGCTGCGTGATCACAAATGCTGGTCACGTTGGCCGCATCTCGGAACGGATGATGGCTACAGCTGTCGAAGCCATCGTCGGAGCCGTCTTCAAGGACAGTGGCTTTGATCCTGAAGCTGTCCGTACAGTCATGGCTCGGTTGGGCTTTTTCAAACACCAACTACTTGCAAACACAGATTGCAAATCCCTTGCGGGTCATACCAATCCGACACCGGAGGCGTGATCAGCCAATCAGCTTGCTATCGAGCTTTCGTTGTAATGGCACTCGCAAGGGAACGGAAATGCCTTTACGATTAGGCGTTGGGCTTTCGTTGCATACATTGACAAATGTTCAATCCGATCATGGATAATGACGTTTGATCAAGTATCCAACAATGATCCAATGCCTAGTCGTAAAGGCATTCCCGTTCCCTTGCGGGTAGCATTACGAAGAAGGCTTGTTGGTCTACACAGCTGAGCACTTCGTTGCGTACAGGCGTCTTAAGGTATACTCCTACTTCTTGATCGCCTTCAATCATGCTGACACAAATTAGTCCTTCAAACTACGTTTGTTGTGCCGCTCGCTCCGTGGCCATGATCGACTCGATACAAACACAGGATTTTAAATCCGTTCCACTCTCTTAGCGATGCGTTAACTTCTCACTGTTGCCCTTCATCGTCTCCGGCTGGGTAATCATTCACGCTCCTTTTATGTCCGCATTGCAGAACCACAATAGCAACATTAATGAGAAATATTTGAACTCTCAAGTTCCTCGATTTTCCAAGACAAATAAGAGTCAACAAGATATTTGTAGATCTGTACGAGTACGCGAACCGCCATCTGTAGATGAGTAGAATCACACGTGCCGTCGCAAATTTGGGCACGGCGGCCAATGGGTAGCGTTTGACAACACATCAGGCAACCCGGTCTGCGCTCCGCTCCCCTTCATAATCATATATCATCCACGCTACTTAACCCTTTCTCAAGCTGTCTCGTCTACCTCGACAGAGTTTCATACTTGCATTGGGCAATAGGGCTTCGACCGGGTGAAGTTACTATGGCGGTAAGTCATGTCTGCGGTTTGAACGCTCCGTCTCGTACCCGACGAGCTAGTTTGTCTGTCGAAGGTCGATTCTCCTGAAGATACGCTGTGCTCGCCCCGTTTTATCCATCAATCTGCTCAAATTCACATTGCGACCCTCACAATGTCCGGTAACAGCAATCTTCATGCGACGACCAACTATATGGCCCAGATACGGACTCAGGATGTCAAGATTCCAGGTGGGAGTCGATCCACATCGCTAATCGGAGTCAAAGATGCCGACTTCGTTGCGATTGGTCTTGGAGGCACGAACATGCTTGCAATGCTGTGGGCTGTGGCTATGGGCCGTCGCGCAGTGGGCGTCAACCTTCGCGGTGACCCGTTCTTGGGAGTGCACTGGAACATCCGTGAAGACATGTACCACCAACTAGGTCTGATTGACAAGATGATGTTGGACCGTTATGGACTGGACATTCTACCGAAACGTTTAGATGGATCGCTGCTCAGCCTAGCCGATCTCTTCTATCATCCAATGACGAAGTCTCGAGATATCATACCGGGAGCCATCATAGAAGGCTATGAGAAGGAATTGCACATGGTCGGTGAAATTCACAACATCGAGTACATTGATGATCATTGGAAAGACGGCAGACCGCATCGCACTGTCACTACAGTACCTCCACCGAGTATCCCTCAACACCCATGTCCAACCAAAATTCGAACAGACTTACGAGATGTTCTCGATAGCCCCTCAACGTTTCAGGCCGCAGCCTTCTCAATCCAGCTACTGCTCCGACGCTACCTTGAGGCGCTTGAGAAGATTGATCTGAACGCCGGTAAGACACCGAGATGTCGACTGTTCACAAAACATCGAGTTGTGCAGGATGGGAGCGGTCTTATCCATCTTCCCTGTGGCCGTGTACAGATTCGAATCGAGGAGGTTATCGAAGTCCATTACCATAACGACCTCCAGCGGATCCGCACACCAGGAAGCGACTTTATCGATCTCGGTGTACCAGAACTCTTCAGCATCGCAACAGGCATTAACTGTCGGGAAGTAGAGCAACTGGGCTTCCAGCAGCACGATGTAGAAGTTGACCATGGTGATGGTCAAGGACTTAAAGTGGCTCAGGCAGATTTCTTAGCCGGTCAGTTCAACATTCTTGTTGACGGGCGTTTGCGACGCCGTATCGCTTCGGAGTTTGATCAGCATGGCAATGAGTCCTGGGTACGACAGATCGCTGTTGGTCACGAAGGCGATCCACGAGTATCTTGGCTCATCGTCGAGGTTCCTGATTTCATATCCCTTTGCCCCATCATACGTGGCCTTGTGACGGCCAACACGAGTAAGGATTCAGCCGAATACTTTGCAGCTTATCAACTTCTGCTGTACGACTACTATATCTCCCAAGCCTCGCTTGTTCTCGAAATTTCACCCGACGAGCTTCGCCGCGTCGCCATGGTATATGGTCCCAAACCCTTTAGTTTGGTCGAGCGCATTGGGACCGACGCACGTATCGCCACAAACGGCGTAGTAGCAGGCGATTCCTTCGGCAATGGCCATTTTCTTCACTCAGCAGGCGCTATGTGCGGTATGCTAGGACACGGGTACCGATTTTTGGAATACTGGCAGCGCCGTGCTACCTCGCACTGTGCTAAGTCGTCTCTGCGGCTTCTCGCAGACCGTATCAAAGCCGATACCGAGGCGTTGCTGGAGGTTAGTGCGAAAGAGTTCAGTCAAGCGATTCCCAGTAACTTTGGTGAGGAGAGAGGAAGAACAGTCGCAGCTGCCAGTGGTATTGCAGAGGGTAAGAGGGCTAAAGTAGGTGCGAAAAGGGAGATGAGGTGGGATCAGGTACCATTGGACCCGACCGATTGGAGAAGAGTTTTCATGCGAAACGGGAGGACATGGAGCGACAAACTGCCCAGAATTGATATGAGGCATCCGGAGTCAAGAAAGGAGAAGGCAAAACTCTGATCAATACGACCTACGAAAGCTACATCCCACCGAGAGAAGAATCCTTGTGTCACCCGGCGCGACCGCAAGTTTGGATGACTGCAAGAAGTGTCCGACACGAGAAACATTTGTGTGTTTATTGATGTCAGATCCAATGATCCATTAAAGAAATGCTATCGATGCCTAATTGTTTTGAATTTGGCACTGATAAAGCAGTGTGATTGCATGCGTGAATCGACAAACAAGAACCAAGCAGCACCGGCAGCACTAGTGGCAGGACAGCCCGCTTAGTCAGCGAAAAAACGAATCAGTCGCGTCAGCACTAATGTTAACGGTGTCGAGAACGGTGCCGCAACCATGATCATTTCATTGAAATTCAGAAGCTATGCGCCCGACAGACAGTAGGTTTTATATACGGGCTGACTGTACTTATCTCCAGACTGCCTCTTCTGAACCACCTTTCCCACTCAATAGTCGTACCCTAGGCCGTTCATTACAAACTCCCGTCATAAATTATAAGCTTGAATAATGTCGCTACGGGATTCAAGACAATGCTGAAACCGCAGATAATCACTGGAGAGTAGCAAATACTAAAACAGACAAGCAATAGTTCCTGCAATTTCTGCGCTGCAGCACGCGTTGCCACATTGGCTGAAAACGAGAAAAGATGGGCATGCTCGCAGCTAAACGAGCTTACTATCGCTTGGCTTTGAGGGGCTGCCAAGTCGCCAATTCATTTATAAAGATGTAAGGGGCATTGGGCTAAACTTCAGCTGTGCTGTGGTACTCTAAAAAAGACAAAGACGCTGCATCTGGGTACTAACTTAGAATTCTGGCCTTGGTCAATCTCTTCGTCATGGTGTTGAGCGCGAAAGGCCTTGCCCGGATCTGCCTACTACTTGCACTGACGGAAGCATCACCACTTGCTAGTATCAGACGTCGAAGCTCTGAACTTCTCGACAGCTATGACTTTGTCATTGCTGGAGGCGGTACTGCAGGTCTTACGGTCGCAGATCGGTTGAGCGAAGCATTTCCTCAGAGTATGAGAGACCGTAAAATATTATTGATTCGGAACTAACCGCTATCTGCAGAGACTGTCCTAGTCATTGAGTATGGAGAGGTTGAGTATGCGCGTGGTGTATTTGACCCGCCAGATCTGATCTTCGCACCCATAACCAACGCGCCAAGACCCGGGCTTTTCAATTTACAGTCGCTGCCGAATGTGCTCATGAACAACAAAACAGCTGCCGTCACAATTGGTAAAACTGTGGGAGGTAGCAGCGCTGTAAATGGGATGGCTTTTGACAGGCCTTCGCGTTACGATCACGAAGCATGGGCAAAGGTCAGCAGTCCATTTTTTGACGCCAGCGAGCACAAATGGGACTGGGACGGCATATTCCCTTACTTCAAAAAGGTAAAGAGATCTTGTGTGCGACATGGGTCAATGTTGACCCGCTGCAGAGTGTCACTTTTACTGAGCCACCGCCAAAGATAGTGAAGGAGCATGGTTACACTTGGGACCTTTCTGTCTATGGTGGATCTTCGCCAATCTTTTCGAGCTTCCCGCCGTTTCTTTGGGGGGACCACTCTCTACTAAGAGACGCCTGGACAGAAATGGGCATACAAACCTCCAAAGAATGTGCTGGCGGTGACAAAGAAGGTATGTGTTGGATGCCCGTATCCCAGCATCCGATCACAGCTAGACGGTCTCACGCTGGGCTTGGTCATTACGCTTCGGTTTCTCCGAGGTCGAATTATCATATTCTGGTGAAGCATCAAGTCACAAGGGTCCTCTATGAAGATGGACTGGCCCATGGTCCTCCTGCTGTTGAAGTTCGATCATTGACCGATGATCGACTCTCATATATAACTGTGCAAGCCGAAGTTGTTATCGCAGCGGGTGCTCTGAACACACCGACTATTCTACAGCGAAGCGGCATCGGCTCTAACACAGTCCTGAGCGCTGCAGGGATTCCAGTTCTACATGAACTTCCTGGAGTTGGTGCAAATTTGCAAGATCACAGTGGTCCTGCTCTCACCTGGAATTACACTAAGCCTCTGAACATGTCCCCGATAGCATCCGACATGCTCAACCCCTCTTTTGCCGCCGATGCCACTACAGGGTTCAACGAAACCCCGGCGCGTGGTCCCTACACATTGGCCATGTCTAACACTGGCATTTACTTGTCGCTGCCAAATATTACTTCCGAATACCCACGTATTGTCGAAACTATACGCTCTTCTATCACCAGTGCAACAGCTCACTCATATCTACCAGAAGATTACGATTCTGATCCGACCCTCTTACGAGGCTACAATCAACAACTATCAACGCTTGCGGACTTATATGCCAATTCAAAGGCTCCTAGTATCGAAGTTCCATGGGCAACAGGATCCAGCTTACCGGCCTTTCTTCTACATCCACTCTCTCGCGGCACAGTGCGTCTGAATTCAACCGATCACCTCGCACCACCCATTCTAGACTACCGAGCCGGCACGAATCCTGTCGACTTTGACATCCATCTCGCACACCTGAAGTTCCTCCGACGCTCCTTAGAAACTGCGACTATGCGACAATACGGAGCTCTGGAGACTGGTCCCGGTCTGACGGTCCAGAGCGACGAGGGCTTGCTAGATTATATCCGAGAAAGCATCACACTCTCCTTCTTGCATCCTTGCTGCACATCGGCAATGCTTCCGCAGGAGCTTGGAGGTGTTGTTGGTCCTGATCTGACAGTGCACGGACTGAAAGGCCTGCGAGTGGTGGATATTAGTGTACTACCGCTACTGGTGAGCTCTCACACAAGTACCACAGCGTATGCATTGGGGGAGAAGGTAAGCACAGGCTCCAAGTTCACTAGGCGCTGTATGTACTGACTCTGATAGGCCGCGGATATCATAATTAAACGTTGGGGAAGCTAAACCAAGACAAAAATTCCCTCCAGACGTCTTGCTATAACAGAGTCAGATCAGGCTCTAATCAAGCGCACATCGGGCCGAGTGAGATCTGCGCTGTTTTACCACAACCTGCGGCGAGCTCTATTGTGCATGCCATGTGGAAGCATTGTGGGCGGATTGTAAGGTACGCGAATAAATCTGCAGTGACATTGCACCTCTCCGTTACAATGGCAACGTAGCTTGTGACCATCCAGTACATACAGCTTTCGATGACTTTTGGGCATCAGACGCGCTCCAAGACATGAGGGGTTTAGCCTCTTAAATGATGGGTCTGAAGACGACCAGTCAAACATGACTTTTGTGACCTCGGCAGAGACACGAGATTTCCCTCACCTACCCAAGTGATGAAAAGGTCACCGGAACAAGGCATTGCTCGAACCTAAAGCCACAGCTATTTATATTCCATTGCATTGCACCCTAATCACGGGAAAACTATGAGAAAAGTATGTTTAAGCGAACCTCGAGTGCAGCAATGAAGGCGCGCCGCATCGAATCGCACTCAGCGCTCACAATGATACAGGAGTCCAGTATTGTGCATGAAAACATGTGGCGTGTCAGCTAAAACTCAGCTTGCAGAGCGAAGCATTCTCGGCGCGCCATGATCGTTACACAACAACGCTTCTCCAGAGATGAGATTCGTGCGCACATGTCACTTGTGCATGTGGATATCATGCGAAGACCCTATGTGTGGTACGGAAAATTTAGCTACTCGAGCCACAGGCAACAGCAAGTTGCTCAACCTAAACCCAAATCTCTTAACTCGCCTCTTGATTGGTGGCAAGATGAGTGCGAGCTGTATCCCGGATTAGGCAAGTGTCTTGTATTCTAGCGGCGTTCCTCTGCTCTTTTTGCCCTTGAATCGAGTCTCCTCGTAAGTACACAGTTTACACCCCACTTCTCCAGTTATGCCAGATGTCGCTACGCAAACATGCGGGTGACGGGACCCGGCTCAACGGTTACGCTACGCCGTGTATTCCGAATCAGGGACCACACTGCCATCTCTCCTGATCATACATTGCGGATCGCCACATCTTCGCCCATCCTATGATCAGGGTGCGAGTTGATTGCTGAATTGGATCTCTACATGACCAACGTGAGCTCATCCTGAGCAGCTGTGCGGGTATTTGAGGTTCAGATAAATTTGTCTCGACTAAAATTTGCAACGTGCATCCCGACTGGCTACTTGGCGACACCAATACTAGGCGCCGTCCTTGCTCAACCCGGTAGGTTGATTAACTTGCACACCAATTTCCAACATGTAATGTTGTAGGGTGTGCTACCTGACATGCAAGACATGGCTTTGGCCTTGGCCCCACAGCCTTGAACTCTAAGGAGCTATCACCGACTATAGTAGAGACTGGAGTCTTCCTGCAGATGATGCACAGAATCTCTCCCCGGAGGTAACGTGTTATTTTGCCGTCCAGCACTAATTACATGGCGCATACGTGTAAGTCTCGTCCACAAGTCATTCCATCGCACCTCTATCATATGTATACAAGAGTGACATTATGTAAGAGAGGCCAAGAAAACTAAACTTCGTCTGGATGTTTACGCCCGTGTTGCAATCTTAATCATGCACAGCGCTACTATATATCACCACGGTCCTACTGAGTAGGCTCAAAGTGGCGGGGCTTCTGCGAAGCGAGAGAGAAATACTGTATAAATACCCATAGGTTGACATTGGGTCAAACTATCAATCATCTCACTTCATCACTCCACTTCAATACCAGCTTCGAAAAACCAAGATGGTCAAAATCTCCACCCTCGCAGTTGTCTTTGCTTCCGCCTTCTCGGTCACGGCTACCAATTTCGTATGACACACACAACCCCGCCCTAGGATCAAGCTAACGTCATCACAGTATGTCAACAGAGGCTGCATCAAGGTAGACGGATGACAGACCTGCAACGGGCAGTCTACAAAGGTCCCGGATAGAAATGACAATCCAGGATCCGTTGGAGGCACAGCATACAGCAAGTCTGAAGTCAGGGCAAGGGTCGGTGAGAATCCCGAGTGCGAGAAAGACTTTTATCGGCATTCCTACTACAACAAGATCTACTACGGTGCCGATAATTGTTTGTATGATGGTTCAGGTATGTGGTGGCAGTCTCCAAACTATATCTACACCTCTAACACAGTTCCAGGCAATAACTTCAGAGATATGCAGAACAGACCCCAATGCTACTGAAAGTTTGAAGTATGATTAAAATAGAAAGGGAGATCTTAGGGCGAAGCTTAGAGTGAACTTTAGGGTCAAATCGATGGGACTATGAGTCTGGTTTTTTGGATCTGTAAAGATAACCACATAAGTAGCAATGCAGCCCTCTAAATACTATCAACTAATTTGTGATTCTTATAGTCTGGGTGGACAACACAACTTGTTGTGCAAATATGTTGCGGTGCAATTCGGTCATACAGGCCCCGATCGTCACCTCTGTTGACTATCCTGGACTAGTACGTCTCAGGGCATGTATATATCGTTGCCTTCTAGCTAGATAGCAACTCAGCGCAGTTTCCATCATTTTCAGCGGCTGTCTATGCCGCCACAAAATACCCCTACAGCACACACTATGGCTCTTGGATAATAACTGATAATTGGCATCACAGAGCCAATTCACACTGCAGCAAAGCCAAATCCAATAGCCGGCAGGCTTGTTGAGCGGACTCAAGGATAACCGTTATCATCTTGCATAACATCTGTTGATTTTCTCTGGCGGCATCCATGAGAGTGTAGATTCCCAGAGATAGCATTATGTCTGATTTGCGGCTCAATTCGCACTCCTCATATTTACATCTCTTGGAGCACAGACTTAGTAAGCGGCGAGCTTAGTAGCGAGTTGTCCTTGTGAGGCGTTCTCAGTGACCCGAAATTTATGTACCATTTCGCTCTGCTCGACTTTATAAATTATCCTGTAAATTATCCCGACAGGAAGGATGCTGATGGTATTCATACTATAAAAGCAGCCATGAACATAGTCCAAAGGTAGGATCTATAGAGATAGTGTGTCCTGTCTCCCCTGTCCAGGCAAGGCAGCTGCACGACGGATGAAATAGTTCCAAGTAGCCATTGACATGTTTATCATTTAGTGTCCTATCTTATCACCTTGCTGCCCAATTCCACCCCATTAAAAGCCCTTATTGAACCTCTCGATCGCCACACTAACCCCCTTGTCAACCCACTGCTTCATCCCGTTATACCTCCACCTGTTGTACCAGGCATTGGGCGTACCCGCAGGGCAATCCAAAACATCGTCTCCGGCACCATTACACGTCGCATAAACCCCAATCAGTGTACCCACGAAGCTCCCAGTGTTCCCGCTCACCTGACTGGTAGCCGCCTTCCCCAATTCCAAGGTTTCCGAGCCGCCCGCCGCCAACGTAGCCGAGAACAAGTACTCGTCTGGCGTACACATCTCAACCATGAGGCGGACAGGCTGTCTTTTCCATGCCTCGGGAAGAGGCGTGTACTTATTACGGGACTCGGTTGAGTTAAATCGGAATGCCGTCGAGCCGTTAACTTGAGTAACACCAAGCTGCACGTTGGCATACTGCGTGAGGAACGCGGTGATACCAGCTTCCTGTCCGTCACGAATCGGGGTAAAGTTCAGATCCACGCTGAATTTGAAGGTGCTATCAGTTTGCCTGCGTCCCACAAAGCTGATAGCCTTACTCGCAGGCGTCGTGTTGTTGAACTTGTTTCCCAGGTTGTTCTTGCTCGGCACAACCTGCAATCCATTCGCCATTACGCTGATCATGCCCGGTCGTGGTACTCGCCAGTATACCAGATTGCGTGGGATCTGACTCCCAGCAGAGAAATCGTAGACGTCTGGGTCGCCATTGAACGGTCCGGTGCCAGGGATGTCACGCGATGGGGTGGGGAGTTCCCAGCCAGACATGATGCCCCGGACTGGCTGCATGATGGGCCATTCGCCAGTGGGCCAAGTCACAGGGAAGAGAACAGTCTCTCGGCCCATGGGGAAATATGAGCTATTGGGGGGTCCCCAGCGCGTGGCTAGGGCGGTGCCCCACCATTTTCCGTTGCCGTCTTGGAAAAGGTCTGCGTGGCCGACAGTTTGGAAGTATTGGTCAGTGCCGCGGTTGGTAAGATGAGGGTTATGTGGGCTGGGGGTGTACGGGCCAGTAATGTTCTTCGCGCGGGCCATAGTCACAGCGTGGTCCTCAGCTGTGCCGCCCTCTGCAATAAGGAGGTAGTACCATCCGTCTTTCTTGTAAATGTGAGGGCCTTCGGGCCAGACGCCGCCGGTGCCATTCCAAAGGTTGATGACAGGTCCCATCGCGCCGGTATCGATGTTGATCTCTTGGATCCGGATACCTTGTGTCGCTACGTAAACCTTGCCATCGTCGTCCCAAAATAGATCAGGATCAATTTTTGGGGCCTGGAAAAGGACGGGGTCACTCCAGCTAGTTTCATCAAATGGGTCGGTGGTCTTGAACAGTACTCCATTCGTGCGATTGGTAGTTGTGCCTAGATACTCGCAAATGACGTAAAATGTGCCTTGGTGGTGCCGAATGGTAGCAGCGTACATGCCTTGCTGCTGAGCGTCAGTTGAATAGCTGTAGCCTGGAAGCTGAGATTCGCGATTCCAGACATGGCTAATGAGCTTGTAATTGACGAGATCTTTTGACGCATAGATGGGCAGCCCGGGGAAGGATATAAAGGTTGATGTTACGCAAAAGAACGTTCCGTTGACGGGCGTACATGATGGGTCAGAGTGCCAGCCGGCAAGAACAGGATTGAAGTAGGTTGAGTTGTCTGCTAATGCTGCCGCCGAGAAGGCAAGCAGCGATTGTATGAGAGTGGTGAATCTCATGACGGATATGATTTCAAGCTTCAATGGCACTACCAGAGGTCTGGCGACAGGTGTGCCAAAGGGCGGATATATACGATGTATAGTCTACCCCACCATACATCCTCGGCCTGCCTCCCGAGATCTTGCAAGTCCTCATGTTGGCACTGTTACTCAAAATCGCTGCTTCACCCTCGAGGAACGTCATGGCTCACTACTCTTAGTCCAACCCCGCCTCAAGCTAACCCAAAATCTGAACGATCTTGGATGATCTAGTCCTTAGTAGGATTAGTGCGGCGGATTCGATCTTGGGAAATCAGCCACTTTAAACGGTATTTAGCCAGACAGCTTTTGCGCTGCTTCTGAAGAGGTTCCGTGAGATGGATCAGGAACAGTAATGTAGTTTTGCCGTTCTGCAAGAGGTTCGGGATAATGTCGACCGCAATAGGTACGTCATTCGCCTGCAGCACCCCAACAGCTCTGGCTGAATACTGAGCGCTCTTGATCAATTGAATGGTAAAGAAGTAATAATTCCCTCGATCGATCAATAGTATAGCTATAAAGCGACATCCAAAGTTATGTATAACATACTAATCCTAGAGTGAACCGATTAAGGCGCTAACTTGCAGTGTGCTCGGCTTATTTAGCCCCGGCAAGATGCTGTACAGCTATTGCAAGCCTTTAACTTGAAGACACTTCAGGTATTGTTGAATAATGGTTTATATCAAATAACGCGTTATCACACTACCACTGTCATCGTTGGAGCGGCATTTCATGGCCGTATTTTCAATCTACATTGTTCTGAACAGAGATTAAAAGTGGGGTTGCGATTACACGTTTGCAAATATTGTCTTTCTAATTCGCGACTATCTTTATCATGTTTGCCAACGCGATGCGTCGGAAATCAAACTACTTCAGGCACGCACAATTGGTAGTACGACTTCGGTACCCGGAACTCCTATCCAATGTCGCAAATATGCGCATCTTCCCGTGACTGAGATGCTCCTGCCCTGGTGGGAGATTCTTCTTGACCCTTTTAACGCCATGCACATTCAAGATCAATCCCAAAGTCTATCTCGTCAACACAACCACAGCGCTCACAGCCTAATCTCTATGTTTTGCGAGCCCAACCTTTTCCAACCCACGGAAGTCTCGAAATGAAAGCCTCGAGAAGCTGTGGTCTTGTACAACTAATGGTACCCATTCATTCAAGATGCGAGGAGACTTTGGGATCTCAGCCTGGCCCCTCCCCCTTATTCTGCACCAAGACTACCAGCCTTGACATGCGAATGTGCGCCGTATCGCTTCTCTCAAGCCCATTCTTACAAACAAGGGTGACAATTCAATGCGTAAACTCACAGTCACAGGATCTGGTCATGTGGCTGCACTTCTCTTGCCATGGAAATCATCGCACGAAGCGAGCGAGGCCGCCCACAGACGCAGAGACTGCTGTCTCTGGGAAGAGCCTTATCGTCAGCAACGACGGCTGCGGTGCTAGCCATCGCGGACCATGTAATAGTGCATGAGAGAATTACTGCCATCTCGAACCTAGTGTCCAGGTCGACGACCAGCGGAGTATTTCGCTATATGTAAAGAAAGCCCAGGAACCATGCTCGCATCTGGCAATGCGCGTGCAGCCGAGAGTACGGAGCCGCTGATCCAAATTGCAGCGAAATCCAAATTTGCTGCAAAATATGCAAATAGTAATCTGTGTGCAGCAATTGTGGTTGCGGTTTATCTTGTTGCTACAGTGTCGACGTGGATGTTCGTTGCGACTTGCAAAGCTGAAGCTTGATCTGAAACCTTGTGTATCTTCGCTGCTTGCCTTAGCGTTAGGCATCCTTCCGGGGCTGCGTATCGAGATGTGGAGGCTTAGAACTTGGCAGGCGGCAATTTCGTTCTGGTGTTCAGTAATACAGCCTATCTGACTTGTCCATCCTAAGCGCCTCTTACTCAGCCTTGCAGCCGTCGGCTTGGCAAGTATGCAACCTGCTTTCAGACTTCTCCTGTCAGACTCTGTACACATGATGTTTAGGCGACCGTTTGGTTTTCTTCTACACAGCAAATAGCTTTCTTAAAGTGATTGAACACTTACTGGAATAGTTGTATCAAACCACCCATCATGGACCGCGAGGCTGCTTCTGAGCACGAGATGACTGAAACTATGTCAGTGAGATGTTCTGAGACCGTACGCAGCTCCTAATATGTTCAGATCAGCGAATGCGAAGGGCCATCTTCTGAACAGGAAAGAGAGCGGTCGACGGTACACAGGTGCACATCAGCGACCCTCAATTTTCCTTGACTGGCTGCGACAATTGCGACTACAGATATTTCTGCCAATGTTCCGCCAGCACTCACGGTGGAAAGATCGCGGTCGAAAAGAGAACCCCAAAGTTGTCATGCGAAGCAGTCGACCCGTTGCAGCTCTCCACGCTCTCTTCCATCTAATACCTCTCACCGGAGCGATCATTCTTCTTTGTCTGCATTGGACAAATTACTGGATTGGGTGGGATCTACCCGATTCAACGACTTTGCAGTTCGTGGCGAAGCTCCATGAGCTGCTCATGCAATATTCGGTCGTGGAGATCATCATTTACATGATACGTGGCGAAGCCGTTCGTGGTGTCGTCCCTTTTGGTGCCTTATCAGGTGCCGTACAGAGCACAAAAATATCGTATCTCTGGTCGATGGACTTTCTGTCTCTATGGACGTCTCCCGCCTTGCGCGGCTGGCGTAAGGCGCTGTTCGTTCTGGGTATTCCACTTCTGATGACTATCACAGCTCTTGTTGGACCGTCCAGTGCCGTACTCATGATTCCTCGGCCTAACTGTCCAAAGTCTGATCCTACTGAGAGGATCTTTGCGGAATCGTCGATAGAGACCCTTTTCCCCTCATGCATCGGGCATTTGGAGGGCCTGGCACTGTACGTCACATTTCGATGCTGCCAACACTACTAATTGAGTGCACAGGGACCTGAAAAGCTTTTCAGCTGACGTGAGTGATGACAAGGGTCCGCCAATGATTGTCGATGAGGGTAATAGAACCTATATGCTCGACCATAATCAGCTGGGTCGACCTTTGCGCACTGTCTTCGGCGATGGAAGTGAGAGAGCAATCGCGACCGCTCCAACCAGGCTCATTGTCGATAGTCTACTGAAAAGGACTCAGCGGATGACTGGATACATGAGCGAGAACGGTACGATTTCGATGTATGCACCGCAGCCTTTGGTGGAAGCGGCTTGCACTTCGTCAGAATCATTCGTTATAAAGAACCTGAGTACCACCCTTTACTATATTCGGCCTGATATGAACACTAGCGTACTGTTCGATCTTGCCAATATTAGCAGCCTGATCCCTCGAGTCTCTGGTATGGGCCAGATGTATTTCGAAGATAGATCCAACTCGACCTATCAGTATTACGACCCCATATGGATGTCAGATCCAAAAGAGAGAGCCCATTTAACCACAGCTGTGTTCTTCCGATTGAAACACGAGGATGTGAATTCCGAGCCTGTATCTCTTGTTAGTATCTTCAATATGACGAATACTACTGACCGAGATATTCGGCTGAGTATTAAAACATGCACTCTGCTCGCATCTTGGTCAGACACCGAAGTAATTGTCAAGTATAACCGAGATGACAATTTATGGTGGAGAGGAGGAGGATTGGGAAATCTCGCAAAGCAGGTGACACACAGTAAATTACCATCATGGAAGGCAAGCAACGGGAGGCCTATTATTTTGAACATGACTGATGTCGAGCCTCTCGGGAACGCAACAGGACATGCAGTACTGGCCATGTGGAAAAGAAGAACGGCTATCACCGCTTTTTCCCTGGCAGCATCATTCGCGGCAGCGATTTCGGGTCTACCCTACAATAGTTCCCTTCTTGGGGATTTGGGAAATTCGCAACCCTTCATGTACTTGCTGCAGGACGAACGTTTAAGCGATGCAGCTTCATTCACGTTGACCAACATTCAATACGGCTATGGTTACGGTGTCGGCTCAACATCTGTCACACTATCGACTGTGGTGCTGTCGCTCTATAGCGCCATCACGACCCTTTACCTGCTCTACATACTCATCACTGGCTCGACGTCGACTGCGTGGAACTCAGGTATCGAACTGATCGCACTCGCTTTGCACTCGAAGAGCCCAGGTGATCTACCGAATACCACGGCTGGAATCAATTGCATGAGGACGTTGAGTCAAAGTGTCGGGATTCGTGTGAATGCGGAGGAGAAGCTAGAGCTGGTATTTGGGAATGACCCTGATCGCAGCTTGGGAGACCTTCGGAAGATCCAGAAAGATAAAGCGTACTAAACGGCGCTAGCTAGGATATAGTTGTGGAGTGACCTGGGAATTCGACACTGTATTGATTCATGGACTTGACAGAAGCGGCCTACTTTTCTTTCAGAAAAACCTTTGCGGTGTTTATTAATCTAAGAGCATCCGTTGCGAAGAACAAAAACCAATCTTGATTGGAAATCGCAGACACGCCAGTGTCGAGTCTATCACAGCGTCATAAGGCGCGTACCTCCGCCGTCCTGACCTTGCACTCACCGTCGCATTTCCGCCCAAGAATGCCCATGTTAGGTAATGGCTGTCAACTTGACATGAATGCACAAAAGAAAGGCCATGATTTCCTCTGGTCACACTGTGGTCACAACACAAGGCCACTGTTGAACTGTGCTATATGGCGCCATCATCCAAGTCGTGATGTTATATCCGTGGCTCATGAAGAAACTCTCAGCTCGTCAGCAGCCCTGAGCCGCCTCCTCACAGCCCTACACCCGCCTTTTCCTTTCCTCGTCCCCCTAAGCCAGACCTCTGTCCGGCACCTACACCCGTGTCGCTGCTCGAGCTGCCGCGCAGTCTCTTTGAGTCGTTTCACAGTGTCCTGAGCAACAAATTCCGCGGCTTCTCTTACCTGATCAGTCACAACCTCGACAAGATCATCAGCTTCTTCCTCGATGTCGTGCCGTAGGCCGTCGAGTTGATACCCCCTCTCTGTCTCCAGGTCCTGCTTGCTCTGCTCCACGATCTCAACCAGCTCGCTCTTCTTATCTTCAACATCTTCATCAAACTCCAACTCGGCACGCTCCCTCTGCGCCTTCGTCCTGCTCAGCGCACGTGACTCGATATCTTGTAGTTGGGGCTTCAGATGTTGGAGCAAAGGCGGGACGAGAGCGGCTCCCATGGTTGTGAGTTGCAGTTGTGGGAGAGTGGACTCATTGGAATCGAAACTATTGGATGGCGGGTCAACAAAGAAGTGAGGTATGAGCTGCGGCAATTGCTGTGGTAGGACCGCAGTGAGAATGGCAGGAAGCAAAGTGCTGAGAATTGTGGGGAGCTCGCGGACGACGACGCGGGTTATTGCTTCGGTCTGGAAGTCGGTTTCGGCGTCTGCTTTGGCGATGTAGGGTGGTGAGGAGGCGACCACGGTGGGAGACGGGGCATTGAGGTCGTCGAGAAGCACGCGTTTGGTGGGTGGAGAGGCCGAGCCCGAGGACGAGAAGCCTGAGCTGTCAGCTGGAGACCTTCAAGTCGACATGTCAGTGTGTGCTCACTTGGTCTCGCCCGCTTACCGGATAGCTCAGGAGTAGCAGCAGGCGCGAAGTCGGTCCAGTCCCTTCTAACCCAATGCCTCGTATAGTACTTGGGAATAGAGGAAAACCCGGCGAAGATGCCCTTGCCTTTCACAATATGCCTGATAACCGACTGTTCGTCTGGGGCCAGCCACTTGAAGTCGACGACCAGGTTTACTGTTGTGGCTTTGGCGAGGTTCACCACATGATTGAATATATTTACAGATTCGACATTGGCTTGGGGTGTTATTGCCTGATCTCGAGGACACCAAATGGGAGCAGGCTGTTTGAGACAGAGAGTCAAGGTCTTGAAATCAGGGTCTGCATGTCGGGCGATTTCGTCGCCTACGCAGAACCGAATGTTCAACGGCTCGAGGTCTATCGCAGCAGACTGTAGATTGTCGCCGTCGTACTGCACTATGAATGCCTGCTCTTCTTCGGCGCCCTGAATTGTTGCTGCAATATGGAGCGCTAGCGTTATTTGATTGTGGTTGTCGCGGTTCTTGAATATGCGCAGGTGACATGACGGTGATGAAGGCTCGGAGTTGAGACACACCACGGGCACGCCCTTCTTGAGCTTTACAGATGAATTGGACATGGTATTAGTATTCTGACAACTATATGCTACTTACCTAATATCCCCCTTGCAGCGACTCACTGTAAGGGATCCCGCCCACCCAGGCTTTTTGCGAGCAGCCGTGACTCGTGTGTTGTAGCAAACGCCCGCGTCCACCGCTGCCGTGCCGCGTCCACGTGCCGGAAGCAAGCCTGAGAACCTCCCCCCTGATGGCCACTTGCCCGATGCCCGTACTGTGCAGAGTCGCGCGAGGTAGAGGCGCCGAGGGTTTTCCGCCAGGGGCCAGATTGAATAGAGACAACTGGATAGAGGACTGGGGACGAACGAGCGGGTTGCGGAGTTGGCGGTCGGCAGCGGCTTCAGAAGACGTGTGCTGTGCGTCGCGGGGTCTTTGTGTAGCATGTAGCGCACTTCCAGAGCCTGGATTTCGTGTTGTGTCAGGCGTACGCGAAGGAGGTGATGTTGATGGGGACGGTGGGTGTATGGTGTTGAGGAGTAGAGGTGAAGTTCGTCAGAGGGGCTGTGGCACGATCTAACCGAAATAGGTTTGGCGATTTCAGCAACGCGTGCGCGTCATCACCTGATATCATCAGCCCCGCTCCCGAGGTGACACATTTAAGCTGTTGCGTATCCTGCCGTATGATTAGCGACTTGAAGCTGTTGTTGGAATTCGTCCGCATGACCTCCAATCTCACGCTTCGAAGCATCGGGTATTGGTCACGTGAGTCATTACCTGTCTTGGCCACCAGGTACCTGGTGACATGCAATGCAGCCTTTACGATCAAGGTGAGACTTTACAGCGTATGAAGGAGTATGTTAAGTATCTGGAGCCTGCGATGCCCCCAACTCCTTTGACGTCTGCCAGTCTTAGCAGTCCGATAACGCGTTCGATTATTCGCTCATCGCCACATCACATGCGTGACAAGATGCATTCACCTCCTGCACTATTGAACCCAGTCCCAGCAGAGATCGAAGGGCACTACAACAAGTCGCCTCTGAGCATTTAGAAGAAGCGCTATGCTAAAGAGCGTGACGATTTCTACAATCAGAGCAAGAAGCTGCGCAGAATACAAGTTGGTGTCAAGCTTGAGATGCGCAACAACACAGGGCATGTCGCCGTACCAGATTACTCGTCGCAACGATCTGTTACCTGAGACTATCACGCGACCTTGGGTCCTGCAAATTGCGAGGTCGATCATCAAGCCACATTACATCGAAGAGGATCACCGAACTTGTTGATTGCTGCCAAAATCAACTCCAAAATCATCACTGCCAGCAGCACAGCTCTTCAATGTAGCAGTGGTTCCGACCAGTATCGTGACTCTGCAAACACTCCTCGACCAGGTCACTGTCCCCCATGGCTAACCCACTGCCGATTTCTTAGAGTCGCTAATGGTCTTGCTGGGTCGGTCGATCAACAACGAAATTGTCCTGGATGGTTGTGTATCTTGAACGGGCCTGGTAACCACCCTCAACAGGTTCTTCCGTTGCAGCTTCACAGCCTCTCGTTCTATATTGAAGTTCATCGTGGGCTCCCGAGTGCAGCAGTCTTCGGTGTTTATTAATTATGGATGTTATGAACATGGAGAAGATTTAGGTACCCGCATAGAGACAGGGAGATCTTTTCTGGTATTTTTACGTGCCACTTACCCTTCCAGATGTGAAGACTGGATCGGCGACAGCTTTAGATTCTCAGGTATCGCCGGAGAAACACCCAAAATCTGAAGCTCAGATGAACCCTGGACCAGCACTGGTGTCAGATCCCCAAACCCGCCCTCAGAGCTACCTCCATTTCAAGTGCAGGTATAGCTTACTCCGATTGTTAGTTAGCATCACGTGCTCTGTTATATAATCATCTGTGGGGTATATATTTCCCCTTTCTCTCATTTCTCATTAGATAGAAATCAACCTAGTCCTTCTTTTCTGCGCCTTGCCTCTGCCCGCACACACCGATCGTTGACACACCGTCTTCTGGTCCGCTAATCTCTAACGCTACTGTCTCGGATCAGAGACCAGTGTGGCGTAACACGCCAGCGAAATTATTGCTTGAAGGTCTTCAGCATTCCACTGAACGTCGTGAACGGTGTCTTCGCATCATTGGACCTGAGCGTCCAACTTGCTCAGTTCAGCATTACATCGATGCGACCTGAGTCTTGACTTCATACCCCACGAGACCTGTCCTAACCTTTGGGTTTTCGAATTCCACTTCGAAGAATCTCTTTAGCTTTTTTTGATCATAATCTATCGGTTGAGTTGAGTTGCATGGGTGAATTTTTTTTATGCGAGGCCCGGAAGCTGCTGCATACGTCTTGCAATCCCTCTCCGAACTATCGGAATGATTCGTGATGCTAACTTCCGACGATTGCTAGGATTACCATTACCCAGCATTGATCAACCTGCTCAGATATCTGTAACATATGGTATTGCTACCAGGCCCACAAAAAAGCGATACAATTGCAGCGCTGACCGTACCGCCCACTCTAAATCCTCCCGTCAATCGGTTGAACAACATGAACACTAACCGATATCCTTGACAATATGAAATTCGAGGATCTTGGGTACTTCTCAGCCTGGACTTCATATTTGGTACCCATGCGGACTGGGCAACTTGCATCTGCAGTACCAGCCCTTCGAAGCGCCTGTGTACCTGTTCCTGAGTAAGCACATGAGAGTTCCCACTTTTCATATCGGGTTCAAGACGTCATCTGTTGTTTCGTGGTACCTTACTGTCAGCCTGCTCCGCACATTGGCTTTGTAAAGCGTCTGGGTAAAGAAAGCGTGCCCCGTTTCTCCTCTAGGTACTAAGTGCCGAAAAACCTCCACATTACAATAGATCATGCGGTCGCTTTTGCTCCTCGTATTTGCCCCTCTGGTGGTTCCACAACAAGATCCCATTCAAGACTTTTGCCGACGTCACCAACAACAGACCTGCGTGATAGACGACAAACTATACATCGACGGCGGCCAGGTTTTCTACGGAGTGTCCGTGAAGAATGGGAGCAGCCCGCAACAAAGTAAATCGTCGCGGCTGAGTAGGTTGACAATGCTGATTAACAGATCCAGGCACACATCTGTTGTGAGAAAACATACTCGCCACAGACAACGAGACTGAGTTTCCGGCGCAGTATAAGAACTTGACCAAAGTAGCTGAGTCCCTCCGCAACTATCGTCCCGCCATGACTAAACCCTACCAGACCTCGGAGATCCCGTCCGTGAGTGGTGGCTTCTTGTGGCCTGATGCCACTAATAAGTTGTTCTATCTCTTCGGTGGAGAATACAATGACGTCGCCAGCGTACAGCCGTTCACCAACCTTTGGTTCTTCGATGTTATCTACAATACGTGGAACCGGATCAACCCTTCACCAAGTCAGAATAGTATAGGCTGGCCAGTGTTTGGGTCAGGTGTCGTCGCGGAAAGTGGAACAGCATACTACTGTGGAGGTTACCTAAGCAACAAAATGACCCCTAAATGGATTGGCGGTCCGCTGATGCAGTCTTCTTTGATATCATTCGACATGGATACTCAGATCTGGTCGAATCACACTTGTGACGACATCCCACGTGCTGCTAGCACTATGCACTACATTCATGCGTCAGCCTCCGGTATGCTTGTGTATTTCGGCGGTGTTGAGATGGATTCAGCTGGCGCGGTTCAACAAGTGAGTCCCTTCGTTGCCTCCGGCAAAGCTCGATCTAAACAAGCTAGGCGAATATGAGCGCAAGTAGAGTTGTGACACGTCTAAGTTGTTGACTAATGGGACCTCAGCACATTCGGGTCTTCGACATTAATGAAAACAAGTGGTTTACACAGACTGCAACAGGACATGTCACTGCGGTACAACTCCGGTGTTATTTACATGAATGTGCGCTTTCTTCTGTGTTAATTTACACGTGCGGTGTCTTTTTAGCCAAAGTGCGCTTTCTTCTGTGTTAATTTACACAAATGCAGTGTTTATTAACCTCGCTTCCTGTGTTTTTTACACGATTTTGTACCGTAGTGTGTGTTCACACCTCGACAGGGCAGCATGTGCGCTGGTGTAGCCTGGGCAGTTGATCGAACTTCGTACAACATGTATGAAGCTTGAAATGAATCTGAATTTTCTGCTGACTGCCAGAAGCTAGGTCCAAGGTGGAGTCCGTGAAGACGGCGCAACCTTCGGCGAAACGTACATCTTGACAATCCCTTCATTCCAATGGAAGCTCGTAAGTACTCTAGTCATCCACCTGGTCTCCTGTAACTAAGAACTTTAGATCTATCCAGAACCCAGTCGACTTCCAAATGTTGCGACTGGAAAGGGCTGGTAGTCGTGCAACACAGTTCGTGGGAATTCTCACATGCTAGTGATCGGTGGCTACTATGCCAATACTTCCTCCACGCAATGTGACTCATCAAGATACATGGGACAGCACGGTCTTCTGCTAGGACAGGAGACAGAGGAGGTTGCACCTCCCCATAAAAAATGGTGGTGGCGGCTATGGCATGAGTACAATGGATATCGGGTGTCCGACACAGTTGTCTCGCTTGTAGGTGGCGAGTACGTATATCAGCTACACAGGTGATCAATGTTCAATGCTGATAAGATCGCAGTACCTCAGGTCACGCGACTCGAACGACGCCCGCACAAGGTTGGGCAACACCTTCGCCACTTGGGCCATACTTCAAGAACGTGGATTGGGAAGGTCCAAGGACGGCCACAAGGCCCATACCGCAATCGTCTTCTCCAATTGGACCATCTGGACAACCAGAATCTAGCGACCCGAGTGTCGGTGTAATTGCGGGCGGAACTGTAGGTGGTGTGGTCGCTCTCGTCATGCTGATCACAATTGTAACCTTATGCCTTCGTCGTCGCAAGCATAGTGCAGCAGCATCTCACCATCAGCTGGAACTTGACACAACCACCAAACCCGAACTAGATGGGCAACGGAAGAGTGGTACACACTACACCAGTTCCGAGGGCGGGGTGCCTTCCACGACTTCGGCGCCTGCATACTCTCCACAAGCTTCGCCACCGCATGGGACAAACTCATGGAACGGATCACATCAATAATGTCAAGACTTACCGCCTCATTAAGACGGGCTTCGGGATCAGTAGCCCGACTTTTCGCATCAACATGTTTACTACCCACCCCCTTCAGACACCTTGCAACCAGCAAAACATCCCCTTGAAAATAGTGCCGAGCTTCCCGATGTTGGGAGCCCAGTCAACGCTGAGCTGCCGAGTATCCGAAGTCTAACACACGCTGAGTTGCCAGACGTAAAGAGCCCTATGCCTCTGCGTGCGGGCCGAGATATTTGAGTTGTGGCAATACCACTCGAACATGGGAATTAAGAACTTGATATAAGCTGAACTGGCTCAGCAGTGAGAAAACTATTCCATGGAGAAATACGTTTCAAACATCTCGGATTTCAATACAGGAAACTTGTCTTAGATTCAGACGCTCGTTGTCTTTTGTAGTTCGATGTAGCACACAGGCGTGACCAATGATTTCTGGCTATATTCGATCGGCTGCAACAGTGGGCGATACATTAACGAACGGTGGACGGTAGATGACGCAATATGAGGGATGTTTCTATTCGGTCCTATGAGTAGTGCTGTAGAACAAGTGATCATGATTCCGCAGAAACAAGAGAGTATCGCATCATTCTAGCCATTGTAAACCACAAGCTCGGGAGCGGCGCCTACAGATGTATTAGTACTCGCCCAATCCAGAGTGCTTTGGAGAGACACGTACTTCCCTAAGTGCTGTATGAAGCGATCGCATTCGCACTCGCACCATTAAAGGAGACACATTCGTTCAACCTGAAGTCGTAGGTGGTAGAGTCCACATAACCCTTCTTAATTCTATCAGGGAGGCTGCCGCAGTTGTCTGGTGCGAAAAAGTAAGCCATCTGATGCGATCCACCCCAGGTCGTGATCTTGAAAGACTTGAAGCCGTTGGGCCAGGTCGCGCAAGTGTTGTCCCAGACGTTGACTCCGTTCTGGACGCCCTGGCCGCAGTTGGTGTCGCCGAAGGTGTCAATGACGAAGGCAGTGCTGCTGATGCTGAGAGCGGCCATAGCTGCAAAAAAAGATGTAACGGAGAACTTCATGTTGTATGAGCTGATTTTGAGATCTTTTGAGATCTTACGAAAGAGGTATGAGTCAGACTGTGTAGCTGAGACCTCGCCGGTGGCACTGTAATTCTGGCAGATTTACCAGAGGTTTTTATATTCGAAGCTTTGGCTTCAAGGGCGATCTTTCACAATAGCATTTCCCGAAATGAATCTATGAAGTAAGCCTGCGTTGACACCTACGTCAGTTACTCATCTTATACCAATGAAAGCCGTGCATTGTAGGAGCAGGATCATTGGGTCTAATGCAGGATCCATACTTCGAGTGATGGCAAACTTAGATGCATACATCTGGGGGCCTGAACAAATCCCGCATTGTGTGCGTTCCGGATCAGCGACAATGTTGGTTCCTAGGTTGATTTCTGTGCTACATGTCAGCGTTACTCACACATGAGAGCCATGAAAGATGGAATTCATAGAGAAAGAACTTGGCAAACCGAAAGATAATGTGCACCTTTAGATTGTGCGGAATCTTGCGCGAATTGTGTTTGTGCCGATATCCAAGGGATGAGAACTGAGTGGATGTGAGTTCTTGGCTCCTGAGCCTCGAAGTCAAGACAAGACACATTGAACCCACTTCAGACAAGTGCTGGGGTTATTCGGAAATGAACGAGCGTCGGATATCCAACCGTTATTCCAAGACTTCGACAATATAGATCATAGCCTCTACTCTTGGCCTCAGGCTATTTGTTTGCTTTTTTTCTTGCTTTTGCCGTGAAGTGACCTCACCTCACCACCAATCAGTTGCAGATGCAGCGATCTTGGCATTGCCGGGCAGAATCTCCTGCCTGTAAGCTTCCCCATAGAGTGCCAAGCTCGCTTACCTGGAAGTCCATCGCTCGCAACTGAAAGCCGTCCGCGATCGAACATTCAGCGACCGGCATTCCATCTCAACCACAATGAGGTTTACTATCAGATTATGGTTGTAACAGACAATCGGAATGTGTCTCTTGATACCCGGAGGATCACTGAGATTGGTCGCTGTTCACGAGACGCCCCTGACGGATACAGTGACCATCACATTCACGGGTGGTCAGTGGCAATTTCATATACATAACCACGTTGAGCAGCTGGAATGAGTGCTTGATACCGTGTAGGGTTGAAAGAGAGAGTTAAATCGGATGTAAATCCAAGAGTTGCGTCTGTCACAATGTTCATATCGTAGAGAATCTGGGGAGACTTGAAAACTGGAACGTGCTAGCTTCCAGCTTCTCTACAATCCACGCAGCATAAGTCACGGTCAATCTAGGGTTGATCCATAGTTTGGGGGGCTTCTGATTGATGCACCGAACCACTACAACGAAATGCAGAAAAAGCGATTTCTCGGACTCAAGCACAAGTTGCAATTATCTTACAAAATCCTGTGAGAGATGAGGCAATAGACGCGCGAATCTTTTTCTCACATACTAGCAATAGAAGACTGCAACGTTCCAGGCAGCTAAAGCGTTCTTAACCTATCTCCACGCATCTAAAGCTCAAGTTCGCGAGATGCTGGCAGAATTCGGACCACAATTCATCAAGCTTGCTATGCCACTCTGGAAGGCCCAAGCTAATTCTCGTCGAGCTTCTCCGTTTCTTAAAAAAGTTAACAGCACGAGCAAGACCAGATCTGCTGCCCACTCAACTGTCCGCGACGGCACTATTTGAGTTCTTCGTTTTTCACCGCGATTGATAATACGGGAGTGCGAGGTGAATTCAGCATCAGTAAATTTTATCATGGGAACAATACAAATAACATGATTCTCATAGAGAAGCGCAGTCTCGAAATTTAGCTATTTTAAGTAGCTAGTGATCCATAGAGACCCAGGATGAAAGTCTGCAACACTTATGCCGCACCATTCATCTGGACTTGAGCGAACTCAATTATGCTAATATTAAATGCTTGCAACATATTTATGATCAATCGGATAACAGGTTTTGTCCAGCCGAGCTCGGAAGCCGCTCATTCTCTACAAAGATGAAAACTCACAGTTAGCTGACTTGAACTCCACGACTGATGGGGAAGAGAGAGACACAGGATGTAAATAGGCGTACGTACTGGAAAAGTAATCAATGTACTTCTTTGGTGTAAGGATTCGATTTCTTACATCCTCAGCAGTGAGATTCCATTTCCCGTACACGAGTTGGTAAGCCGCCGTCTCGCCGTACTGGAAGTTCGAGCCCAGCTGTGGAAACGTAAAATGAGCGTTTGTAGCGGCAGCAGCAACGGTGCGGGCTGTGCGAGCCTTGGCAGCCATTTCGACGTCGATGATGTCGCCGATAAAGTGCGCGACTGTCTCGTTACAGATCCTCTCGTTGAAGAGATCGGCAGGGCCGAACGCGGCGTCCTGACGACTAGTATAATAGAGCAGCATCAGATTCACGAATTCAAAACCATGTTTATAGCATCTAGATAGGGTTCGTACCTTAGGCTAGTATTATGCTCAAGAATGTTGTGCGTTGTTAATTCTTTGAGATTTACGGTGGTTGCATTTGGTGCAGGATTGCTCGGTTGAGCAAAGTCGTAAAGATAAGAGACGACAGTTATGTCCCAGTTGAGGACATCGTCAAAGATTTTGACCGCAATATCTTTGCTGATTCCTCGGCCATTGCGAGGTAAATAACCGTGATTAGCTAGAGTATTAAGCATTGGACAGGGACCTCGGTCTAGCGTTGCTAATAATTGTTGCGGTGTAGAGAGTCGCTAAAAATGATGGAAACTGCGCTAAGTTTCTATCTAGCTAAGAGGCGGCAATATATACATACTCTAAGACGTGCTAGTGTACAATAGTTAACAGAGATAAAGATTGGAGCCTGTAGGACTAATTTGCACTGTATTACACCCCTCTAGCTAGTGTGCATGTGGCGGCGTAGACAGCCGCTTAAAATGATTAAAACTGCGCTGAGTTGCTATCTAGCTAGAAGGTGACGATATATACATGACTTGAAACGTACTAGTCTAGCATAGTCAAAAGAGGTAAAGATTAGAGCCTGTATAACTAAATTGCACCGCGACATACTGTTACGAACCTTGGAAGGGGCACGACAGAAGATAAGAGAGAGGAGGATTAATAACACTCGGGGACAACCTGATGGTCTTTAAGAAGGTTAGCATTAACAGACTAATAACAAACACACCCTGCGTGTTCTAAAGCCTTGGCGGAACGCTATAATAGAACATGTTACGTGTGTCCTAAGGAATCCCACGATGTTCTAATCTGTATCAAATTAGAATAACACTAGAATAATAGAAGAAGCATAGAACATCTCTAAGTATATAGCACGTAGGAACATAACTCTTATAGTTTGTATTTAACCTAGTTAATTAAGTTTGTCTTTAGACCTTAACTAACCTTTAAGCTAGACAGTACCCTCTGTACTACTTATTATTACCGTGCAAGCAAGTGTTTCCCTTAGCACATCCTAATACCCTTTAGAATCCTTGTTACTGTATTTATCCTCAAGAACTAACAGAATTAGTGCTTACGAGCTTTGCTTAAAGTATAACTTTAACATTTTAAACACCCTAAGATATCTATAACCTTAGGATCCTATGCTACCCCTAATAACTCTGTTAATATAGATATGTTAGATAGAACTACTACTACTACTAATACTATAGTTGTTAACAAGCCCAAAGTTTTTTGCAGAGAATGTGAGAAGCTTAATAACTAGCTTATCTTATAGGACCTCTTCTTTATATTTTAAGGAGAAAAGGTACCTAAGGAGAAATAAGTCACCCTTATAGTAAGTTATATAAAGGACAAAGCCTTTACCTAGATTAAGCTATTCTTGCTCTAGTATAACTAAGGTAATGCTCTTAAAGAAGTAGGTAAGTAGATAAAGGACTTTAACGCCTTTAAACTTAAGATTAAACCTGTTTTTAGTGTTTCTAATAAACCTATTATTACACAACGTAATATCTAGTATATCTGTTAGACTGCATTAGCTACTAAATACGCTGCAGACTTTCAGCAGCTTGCTGCTAACACTAACTAGGACGATACTACTTTGATAACAATGTTCTGTTAAGGCCTTAAGCTACAGGTTAAGGAGGAGCTAATACGCACTAGCGCTAGCACTAATACCTTGGATAAGCTTGTTAACACGGCTATTAACATTGACGTTAAGCTGTACAAGCTTAGATAAGAACTTCGCAACAACCCTTGTGCTTGCAGCACGACGGCCTGTCTGCTACCTACGTTTAATAAAAACCCCTAGAGAAATAGCGCTGCTAGACAAGGCAAGTAATAAGGTAACTAATATAGACCTAATACCAGCTACAAGATCTATAACAGTACTAATAGTAGATACTACAGAGCTAAAGCTATAGACCTCTCTAACATTAATAAGGGACTAGGACAGTAGAATAAGAAGAAGCTAGGTAATAGAAAGCATAATAAGTCTTTAGTAACTTATTATAGTTATAGTAAACAAGGCTACTTTGCTAGGGGCTGTTGTTTAAAAAAGAAAGTAGTTAGATAACTTAACATGCTAACTTAAGACGACTATAATAACGCTAAGTAGGAAGTAGTTACTTACAGCGTAGGTCGACTTATAGAAGATCTAGAATTAGATAGTAACTATATAGAAGGCAGAGACGAGAGCTAGTATAACTAACCTCTTACGCCTTACTATTCTGCAGAGGACTTAGAGTTCTTAACTAGATATAATTGCGTTGTTACACGACTTAACAGGATTAAAACACAAGAACTTGCAACGCAGTTACTAGATTACAACTACAACTAATATATATGCCGTATTAAATACTACTAGATTTGTTATTGCAAACGTATAATAACAGAAGATTAGACTTACAAACTTGATTTTGCTAGAGCCTATCTAGCATAGGACCAGAACGTATTTAGGAAGAACTACAGAAGTTCCTAAAGGGCTACTATAATTAAGGAACACAGACAGAGGACAAGCCTCACCCTACTACGTAGATAAAGAAAGACTGCAAGATAGCCCTAATTGCTATTAACAACTTTCTTAAGTTAGAGTAGGAATAGGATTAATAGGACGCAGACAACTAGGCAACTATAATAACTATACTCTACTCTGCTAACAGCAATATAAAGAGTTGTATACTAGCTATTTACTATAAAGAATCGTATACTTATATACTAGATTACTAGAACCTATAACATAGAATATTAATATAGACAGCTTACAACTATAATATATACTTAATCTACTATTAAGATAAGAATACAGCAGGATAGTTTCTAAGCAAACTACGCAGATGTCGCTACTAATAGCATAAGTGCCTAGACAACAAATGCAGATACTATCTAACTAACAAACGCTAGAAAGACTAGTTTCCTAGTAAAGACAAACGCAAAGTAGTACTTAAGTATATTATTATTAAAAGCAACTGCGCTAATAAAATCTAGTAATAATGCCTAAACAACGAATGCTAACAACACAAGTAAGATAAGGAGGCTTGCAGGTTTAGTAATAAGTAGTCTTTTTTAGGCTAGCGGGTTAAGGGGGAGACGCGTAAGGGTAGGGTTTAAACAGGTGCAGGTAAGAGGGGTAAAAGGCACTATAGGCTCTATAGAGAGACTGGTCACAATTTGCACACATATAAGAAAGATATAGTAGAGGTTAGTAATTAATAATATCTACTACAGGGTACAATACAATATTGTAGTGTTAAGTAATTACAGGTAGTAGGCCTAATAGATTGTTAGGGCGGCCTACTCGCCTAGCCGGCCTACTCGCTATGCACTCACGTTAGTTAAAAGAGGTATAGTCTTAGCAAGGTGCACTATTTTAGTAGGGTGCGCTATTAGGTAGTAGATCGCGTTAGTATATTTTAAGAAATAGTTTTTTTTACTAAAGGTCTCTAGTAAACAAAAAAGCTAAAAGACTACCTGTTTTCCCTTTAAAAACATAGGAAGCAAGTTTTTAAAGATCCTATCTCTGTCTAGCGCGTACACAGGCCAGAAACAATCTATTTGCTTTTGGGAAATAACTATCCCACGTATAGTAGATCCCTTCAGTTCACAGTGCGAACAAGTGCAAACAAAGTAGTTATCACCATGACTTCCAGCCTCGTTTCCGCGCTTCGTGCCACCAGTGACCAGTCTCGTTTTTCACTCTTGCATGTGCAACGTCAAACATAGCCATGCCTACAAATGTCTCCCCTAGATAAGTAGTATTGCTCTCCTGGAACGGCATGGGATAAACGTGTATCGGAGGAAGACGATGAAATTCATCGTTTCCCTCTGTTGCGCGAGCATATTCCTCCTCGGAAATCCGATCTAAACAAATGCAGCGTGCTGGACGCTTGTCCGTAGACCAATCCGCGCCTGGATAACGGAAGATAATTCCGTGATAATAGTCAGAAAATGGACTATCGATGTAGCTAGGCACTAGACCAGGTAGTTGTCTGGCTTGGTCGTTGCCATGAACGCTCGCTGCGCCTTGCTGCTGCTCTTCATCATCATCCGTGGCTGAGTTCTCGAGATCATGAATGTGACGTATATAATCTCCCCGTGCGGCCTTCTCTTTGCGATAATGAGCGATACAGTCGTCATCACTGCTGTCCACGTCGGGCGCAGAAAGAAAGTAGAGTTCCAGACGGATCGGACACGGGTCCCACGGCGTTTTGCGCATGATAGCTTCCAAAACATCCGCCGGCTTGACAGTCTCCGGGGTCACTTCGGGATGTGTGAAGTAGATGGCGAAACTGTAAAGCGGTGGGAGCGGGCAGGACATCACGCCACGGAACACCATAAGCGCTTCTTGTCCAGAGTGATCTGTGAATGGGATAACATATATTTTGGCGCGTTCAATACGTCCTCTGGCCGCTGTACTACTTCTGGGGAATCGCATGCTAGGGTCGCCACGCGATGCCATGTTCAAATGGAGCAGTGTGAGTCGATGGATGTTGTTGAGGAATGTGTAACGCAGGGGAAGTGGAGCGGCGCAGGCACAATACACGGGAAACGCTAAGGCGCTCGGCAATGCGCCAAGGCAAACACAATCCATGCAATAAAAGCGGAGCGGGCCGAGAAATTGGAGTTACAAAAACAAGAGCGATAGAGACTGACGAGCGAGATGAGTTATTGGATTTCCGATGAGATCTCGGGAAAGGGTTTGAATCAGTTTCTTTCATTCGAAGTTAGTTTCAACAGCTATTATAGAAATCGACCATTGCAAAGAATAACGCGAAGCCCCTGAAGGAGAAGTAAAAGATGTACCTAAAGCAATTGCATTGCTTAAAGCTGAAAATACTAGCTTTCTCATTGACCTTGATCTTGTAGAAGTAAAAAATGCTTTGCACCAAAAATAAGTTAGAGAACTTCAACAAGCAAGCCAAAGCAATACCGTGTCCGTGCGCGTAACGCCCGGAGTCGCGTATCGCCCGCTTTTTACTAGTAAAAAAGAGAAAATCTTAAAACTTTAGAGCTAAATATCTAGCTTTTTAGTTAGGAAACTTAGATACTTTCTTAGACTTACTATAGGTTAAATTTAATTCTCTATAACTTTATAATATAACCTTATTAAAAAATATAAGTATTTAAGCTACTATTTTTTAAACTAGTAGATATAAGTATTTTAAATCCTAATATTAAAAAATAAGATTTTTAGTAGTAATAGCATAGTATTCTAGCTCTTAATTTTATATAGGAGACTTTTCTTTTTAAAAGCTTAGTAATTAAATATATAAGATTTTAAGATTTTAAAGTAAAATTTATAATATTTTTACTAGATCTAGAGATTCTAATAGAAAATAGAAAAAGCTTCTATATTAAAGTTATAGATAATATACTAGATATTTAAGTAAATTTTAATATTAAACTTTATTAGTTAAATTTTAATTTTCCCAGTCTACTAGTATAAATAAAGAACTAAATTCGAAAGAATTTTTTTAGAAAGTAATATATTATAAATTTATAGAGAATTAAGTTTATCCTATAGTAAGTCTAAGAAAGTGTAACAGAGTTATCGTGAAGGCGCTTAGTGTTGTTGTGTTTAGCCGCCCTAGTTAGGATTAGCGCTACTACCTAGCGTGGCGCGTATAACTTGCGCTCAGCGCGCACGAAGGCAACGACAAGTATTATTGTACCTACAGAATGTACCTGCTATTTCTCTACTACTTGTACTAGTGTAAAGCAAATACTATTGCCTGTAACTAGATCCTTACAGAAAGTATCTAAGTTTCTTAATTAAAAAGCTAGATAATTAGCTCTAAAGTTTTAAGATTTTCCCTATTTTACTAGTAAAAAGCAGGCGTTACGCAACTCTAGACGTTACGCGCATAGATATAGTACACGTAATTAGGATAGGTATTACCTATTTAAACAATCTAGTATTATATACTGTACTACCTAACTTGATATATTAAATTAGCTTGTTAAAATAGTTCTTTAGAAAAAATATTTTATTATAACGTAAAACCTATACTAGTAGGCTATTTAAGTAAGTAGGCTAACGTAAAAGCTATATAAGGAGACTACCTAAGTAGGTAGGCTATACTAATAAAATATTAGGTCTACTAACTATAATTACTAAATAATATAATATTACATTATAACGTAAGTGTATAGCAAGTTAGCTAGCTAAGCGAGTTAGCTACCCTAACAAGCTATTAGGCCTACTAACCTTTAAACCTTAATAGATTAAGAACTAGACCTCGAATTGCTTTTAAAAGAAGAGAGAATTAAGCTTGCACTCTAAGTAATAAAAAAACTACAAGAACTAAGCAAGTAACACGCTGCTATTGTCTGTAATATGCTAAGATTAACTCTCTAAGACTAACGCGCTAGAACGCGATTAACACGTAATACCTACCCTAAGTTATTAGCTTTAACTAAGGCAGAAGAGTAGACGCTTATACAGTATATAAAGAAGCTTAACGTGCAAGAGCATACCCTAACACTTTATTAGGTTAAAGATATAGCTAATTAACTATACACTATACGCAATGCAGACCCTATTAGCCCCTAATAGGCTTTAAACTTTATTAAACGTAAGCCTAGACTCTAATTGCGTATAACTTAATAGAGGGATTGCTAGAGAGTCCTCTACAGCAACTAAAGAGTTATTAGGCCCTAGTTTAACCTAGTATAGAATATTAAAGCTAAGTATAGTATCTAGGTTAAAGATACCTATAACTTTAACAAGACAGGCTTTACTATAGGCATTAGAAACTGCGTTAAAGTAGTTACTGTATTAGAAAGACGCTCTAAGCCTATTAGGGTCTAGTAGGGAAATAATAAGTAGGTAACTTTAATTGCTGCAATTAATGCGATAGGCTAGGTAATTACGCTTTACTTTATCTTTAAAGCAAAGACCTATAATAAGTCCTAGTACCTAGATTTAAAGCCGTAATAGCGTATTAGGGTTAGTAATAATAGCTAGACTACTAATAATATTAGAGTAGCCTAGCTAAGGTACTTTATTAAGCAGATTAAGGACTAAAGGGTAGGTAGCTATATACTACTAATAATTAACGGCTACGAGAGCTACAAGTTGCTTGCCTTCTAGGATCTCTACAAGGAGAACAAGATAATTAACTTATGCATGCCTGCGCACTTGTCTTATATCCTATAGCTACTTAATGTAGGTTGTTTTGCCCCCTTAAAGCAGGTATATAGTAAGGAGATTAGAGTCTTAGCGCTAGACTATATTAGCTAGATTAACAAAAAAGCCTTTATTACGACCTTTGCAAAGGTATTTAATAAGGCGTTTTCAAAGGCAAATATCCTCTTAAGCTTTAGAGCAACTAGCTTAGTACCTAGTAACCTATTACTAGTACTATTAAAGCTTAATATTAAGGTGCGTATACTAATACTACTGTTCTTAAGGGAGCTCTAATAGAACCCTAAGATACCTACTAACGCTAATAAGATAGAGGCTTAATTAACGCTGCTTCGCGATTATATTTAAAGGCACTAAGGATTATTACCTACTCTAATAATTAAGATTATTAATTAGCTGCAGAGAGGCACGGCAATACTGCTGCATAGGCAGACGTTATTAGCAGCCTAAGTGCTACAGCTTGAAGCGTTAAACAAGGCTGCCTCTAAGCGTAAATTGCGGAAAAGAAAGCGAATCTAGAAGGGTAGAGACCTGTTAAAGGAAGAGGCAGAGGACTTAATTGCCTAATACAACGTTAGGGTGCAGGTTAAGGGGGAGATAGGTAAGGGTAGAGTTTAAGTAGGTACAAGTAAGAGGGGTAAAAGGTACTATAAGTGCTGTAGAGAGACTAGGCATAATTTGTGTATATATAGAAAAGATAGAGTAGATATTAGTAATTAATAATATCTACTATAGGTTATAATATAATATTATAGTGTTAAGCAATTCTAGGTAGTAGGCCTAATAGCTTATTAGGGTAGCTAACTTGCTTAGCTAGCTAACTTACTATACACTTACGTTAACCTATAATAGATATAGTTAATTACTAATATCTACTATATCTTTCTTATATATATATAAGTTATACCTAGTCTCTCTATAGTACTTATAATAGCTTTTACCTCTCTTACCTATACCTATTTAAGCTCTACTATTATAACTCTCCTCCTTAGTCTGCGCCCTAATATTCTATTAGGCTACTAAATCCTCTACTTCTTCCTTTAATAGGTCTCTACCCTTCTATATCTACTTTCTTTTCTGCAATTTACGCTTAGAAGCAGCCTTATTTAACGCTTTAAGCTGTAGTACTTAGACTGCTAATAACGTCTGCCTATACAGTAGTATTGCAGTGTCTCTCTGTAGCTAATTAATAATCTTAACTATTAGAGTTAGTAATAATCCTTAGTGCCTTTGAATATAATTGCAAAGTAGCGTTAATTAAGCCTCTATCTTATTAGCGTTAGTAGGTGTCTTAGGGTTCTATTAGGGCTCTACTAAGAGAGGTAGTAATAGTGTGTAAGGCTTAATATTAAGCTTTAATAGTACTACTAATAGGTTACTAGGTACTAAGCTAGTTGCTCTAAAGCTTAAGAGGATATTTGCCTTTAAAAATGCCTTCTAAAATACCTCTCTAAGGGTAATAGTAAAGGCTTTCTTGTTAATCTAGCTAATATAGTTAAGCGCTAAGACTCTAATCTCCTTACTATATACCTACTTTAAGGGGGTAAAATAACCTATATTAAGTAGCTATAAGATATAAGATAAGTACGTAGGTATATATAAGGTAATTATTATAACGTGAGTGCATAGCGAGCGCGCCGGCTAGGCGAGCGCGCCACCCCAACAAGCTAATAGGCCAACTAACTGCAATTGCTCAACACCACAACGTAGTA
>KZ107848.1:0-87644 GCA_002116315.1 Epicoccum nigrum
GTTATTTTGCCCCACTTTATTATATCTCCTTATCTATAATAGCTAGGCCTACTAAACTCTAGAATAAGAGTCTTTATAAGTAAAGAAGTCTGTTCTAAAGTTTCTAAAAGATTTAGTCTAGTATTAAAAGAGTAATTAAGCTCTAGATTATTAATTTTCTCTAGTAAAACTGCCCAGTCCACTCGCTATGCCGGCCCACTCGCTATGCACTCACGTTAGCTAGTCTTATTTAAGAGATAAAGTAGGGTAACGTAAAACCTATGCAAGTAGGCCACCCAAGCGAGTAGGCTACCCTAACAAGCTATTGGGCCTACCAACCTTCACACCTCAATAGATTAACCACCAGACCTCAAATCGCTTTTAAAAGAAGAGAGAATCAAGCTTGCACTCTAAGCACTTAAAAAACTTCAAGAGCTAAGCGTGCGACGCACTGCTGTTGTCTACAACGTGCCAAGAGCAACCCTCTAACGGCGACGCGCTGGAACGCAGTCAACATGCAACACCCACCCGAAGTTATCAGCTTTGACTAAGGCAGAAGAGCAGACACTTGTGCAATACATAAAGAAGCTTAACGCGCAAGGGCTTGCCCTAATGCTTTGTTAGGTTAAAGATATAGCTAATCAACTGCGCGCTGCACGCAACGCAAAGCCTATTAGGCCTTACTAGGCTTTAAACTTTGTTAAACGCGAGCCTAGACTCTAATCGCGTATAAATTAACAGAGAGATCGCTAGAGAGTCCTCTATAGCAACCTAGCTGTTATTAGGCCCTGGTTTAACCTGGTACAGAACGTTAAGGCCAAGTACGGCATCCGGGACGAAGATACCTACAACTTTGACGAGACTGGCTTTACTATAGGCATCGGAAATTGCGTTAAAGTAGTTACTGCATTAGAGAGACGCACTCAGCCTATTAGAGTCTAGCAGGGAGACCGTGAGTGGGTAACGTTAATTGCTGCAATTAACGCGATGGGCTGGGCAATTGCGCCCTACCTTGTCTTTAAAGCAAAGAACCACGACGAGTCTTAGTACCCTAATCTGAAGCCCTAATAGCGCATTGGGGTTAGTGATAACGGCTGGACTACAAACGACATTGGTGTAGCCTGGCTAAGGCACTTTGTTAAGCAGATTCAGGGCCGGAGGGTAGGTAGCTACGTGCTGCTAATACTTAACAGCTACGAGAGCTATAAGTCGCTTGCCTTCCAGGATCTTTGCAAGGAGAGCAAGATAATTACCTTGTGCATGCCTGCGCACTCATCTTACATCCTGCAGCTACTTGATGTAGGTTGTTTTGCCCCCTTGAAGCGGGCATATAGCAAGGAAATCAGAGTCTTGGCGCTTAACTATATTGGCCGGATTGACAAGAAAGCCTTTATCGCGACCCTTGGGGAGGTATTTAAGAAGGCGTTTTTAAAGGCAAATATCCTATTAAGTTTTAGAGCGACTGGCTTAGTGCCTAGTGACCTATTAGTGGTGCTATCAAAGCTTAATATGAAGCCTCGCACGCTATCACCGCCTCTCTCAGCAGAGCCCTAATAGAACCCTAAGACACCTACTAACGCTAATAAGATAGAGGCTCAATCAACGCTGCTTCGCAATCGTATTCAAAGGCACCAAGGATCGTTACTAACTCTGATGGTTGAGATTGTTGATTAGCTGCAGAGAGGCACTGCAATGCTGCTGCATGGGCAGACGTTGTTAGCAGCCCGAGTGCTGCAGCTTAAAGCGTTAAACAAGGCTGCTTCTGAACGCAAATTGCGCAAAAGGAAGCGTATTTAGAAGGGTGGAGACCTATCAAAGGAAGAGGCAGAGGACTTAATCGCCTAATGCGACGTTAGGGCGCAGATTAAGGGGGAGAGTTGCGAGGGTAGGGCTCGAACAGGTGCAGGCAAGAGGGGTAAAAGTTACTGTAAGCGCTGCAGAGAGACTGGGCATAACTCGCGCACGTATAAGAAAGATATAGTAGACGTTAGCGATTAATAATATCTACTATAGGTTACAATACAATGTTGTGTTGTTAAGCAATTATAGTTAGTAGGCCTAATAGCTTGTTAGGGTGGCCCACTCGCTTGGGTGGCCTACTCGCATGGGTTTTACGTTAACACAGATTAACATCTGCAATACGTCTGCTATCTGCTACAACCTACTACTCTAGGCATAGCTACAGAGTACGCGGCTGAAACCGAGTAGGATAACTAAACTAAACTAAACTAAATCCTCTAAATCTAGGGATTTTGCCCAAGATTCTGAGCAGATCTGCCCGGTTTTCCGTTTATCCGCCCTGAAAGCCCCGAGCCGGCGGTATCTAAGCCCCTTAGCAGAGGTATACTTTGTAATTCTCTGTTAAATTCATAAAGTTATTTTTTGCGATAGCCCGCTGCGTCCAGCACCCTTATAATACCTGCAACCCCTGCACCCAACCGTGCGACATATTCTAATACAACTAGGGCTTCTGCATTACTCAACAACTCTTGCTACCATGATTTGAACTGTTACTTCACTCTTATTCACGCGCTGCCTACCCAAGCATTATAGTTGTTCGGGCTGGACCCTGGGCTTGACATAATTTGCTTGCCTAATCCCTGAACAACTGTTGCCCCATTCCTGATGATTTTGACTGTGACTGCGCCTGACTGACCATTAAAATCCTGCGAGAAGTGATTCAGACCCGTCTTAGTAGCCTGGAATGTCGTGGGGCTGTTGCTGCCAATCTGTACGCTGACCTGAGCAGGCAAGGATTTGATCAGTGCCGTAAAGAAGATCTTGTCCTGGATACAAGTTGCGGGAGAAAATGTCGTTTGCCAAGGCGCGTTGCAGACCACGCCGTTAGGATTCGAAGCAGCAGGATAAATACGGTACCAGTACGACAGCTTCTCTGTAACGACGATGGGTTCGACGCCGCCGTTCTTGTAAGTTGCGATATAATGCGGCAGCAGAGCACGCCAGCCATCGTGCGGCATGTTGTCTACATACCACTTTGCGCTCCCCTCGGGCGCGTTCGGAATGCCAGCATCAAAAATCGGGCCTACGTAGTGCGACTCGCCAAAGTCGTTCCAGGTCACAATCTGTACGAACTGAGGCTTGATTTCGAACACGTGCTCCCAGCGCAGGTGCCATAGGTCGTCACCGCGCCAAAGGCGCCTTTTGCCGTATTGGGGCAGATCCGTGAAAAACCAAGGCGATACACCCATCATGTACTGACCGGTCACGCCCTTCCAGGCAACATCAGGATCGGTGGCGGGATTGGTGTCCATATTGTTAGGGCCGTTGGGCCACATGTTCCAGGAAAAGACTCCATCAATGGTGTTGAGCCAGTTCCGGTGCCAGTTAGGGTCGCGGCTTGTGTACTCTGGCATGAAATAGATACCACGTGAGGAGAACTGGGCCTTGATTGACGCCCAGTCGCCCACGTTGTCGGATCCTTCGAAAGTGGATACAATGGCTTTTCCAGTGTTCTGACCGCGTGTGTATGGATGTTTGGCGTATGAATAATTCTCAATGTACTGTTTTCGGTCAAAATAAATTACTTTTTGTCCAAGAAAAGAAGTCAACCCACAGACGACAACGCCGTTTTCACATCTGCAGCGGGCCAGGCTCCCTGTGAACCGCCCTCGTAATCGAACGCAAAAAATAGCTTGAATTCATCTGCGACTTCGTTGCTAGCCTGGAACGCAAGGTTGACTTGGGTCTCGATGGTTCCGCGCCAGGGAGTCCCCATATTCAGCACAAAGCCATCGATACCAGCTGCTTTAGCGATACGGATGTCGCTAATCCACCTGGCTTTGTCGTACGCACCGTTGTTCCCAACCTGCGTCTGTCAGTCCAGAGATACACAGCATGAGTGATACACTGACAATGACATGCGCAAACACGCGCTGAGCAACACCAAGTCGCAGCAGGTGCGCGATTACGAAGAAGAGCGTGCAAACAAGGCGCATCTTGTTTAGGGTTGTGAGAGATGGATGACTGTAGTGATGACGGACAGAGGGAATAGTTCAGTTGCGCGTTTCTTATACATAGTTGGAGCCTATCACTTCATAGAATGCTTTAGTGTAGATCATTCATGGGAGCGGAGCTCTATGATCCTATATTTGGACAATCTATTGCGAATACGAAACTCATAGCACTGGCAAGGTATTTATTGTTCCTACGGTTTAATACCTTGACTAGGAAGGCCGATGTTATGGCCTCTGTCAATGGCCAGTCGTTCCCCGAATACGAATGGGCCGTTCCTTAGCGCGTAGCCTAGTGGATTGATTGCACGCCTGATGTCAGATGTAACCTACACAGTCGTAGCAACGCATGGGCTTACGCCGCGAAGGGTGTCGGGTGGTTGAACTACAAGCCTCAATTAGTGGAACTAGATGCATCTTCTCAAAACTAGTTCTCTGAAGGATTCAGGGTTGTCTCAACAAGGCCTATACTAAAACTAGCTACACAGACCGTAAGGCTGCGCGGAAACATTGCCTAATCTGTTTATTGCCAGGTTACTGCTGCCGTAGCTTCCGCCCCCTGTTGTCTGGTGCTGCAAATCAAATCAACAATTATTGGTGCGACGCTTAATGCGTACGCAGAAATCTTCTACGATCTACAGCCACTAGGTTCAGGAAACCAGCAATTGCTTGATGGGCATGGAACATCTACTTACTGCGCTGAAAAACCCAGCCGGTTTGTCAGGCCGACAGACGCTGAAGTCGAATCTGCGGAAGAGTTATGTCTCGATTAGCGACCATACATATGAAAGTAGCTCCTAGACATACCTCAACACATACCTTATTGAACTCCATCAATGCCAGAGATTTGCCAATGCACTGCCATTATCCATAGTGGAAGACTAGGTTGACTGTGCTGGTCATCTCTGCAGCTTTCTCAGGGTTCGCTTCGATCCATCGCTCGGGACGAAAATGATTGGCATCGGGCCCGTAGCGCGCACCTTCCACGTACTCATACTATAATCACTCAGGTACTGGACGCGATCTCTGAACGTTTTTGGAAACACTGTAAACTGGGTAAGGTGCTTTCCGGCCACCCGTACTTTCCGGCCACCCAACCACTTCGCGTCACCATCAATCAATGTCTTTTTTTCCCACTACCACATGCTCAAAATGGATTCCCGTGAGACAGCTATACAATTTGCTATCGTTAATCTTAATTCTAGTGTTGAAAAAAGCCAGCGCGCAGCGTGTAAGAAGTGGGGCATTCCCCGATCGTTGCTCCAAGAGCGCCTTAATGGCAGCAAACCTCACGCGATAGCTCACTCCTACTAACAGCGATTAGCTCCAGAGCAAGAGGAGTTTCTTGTAAAATGGATTTTAGATAAGGACTCACGCGCACAGCCTCCATCTTACCCTCGTGTGCGTGAGATGGCTACCCGAATCCTCCGTATGAATGGCGACACCCGCCCACTTGGCAGGGTTACCCCAGTTTCTTGCACGCAATCCACGCGTCGCCTCTATAGTAGGGAGGAAGATTGAGAGCGCGCGTACTATTGCTGCCAATTACAACACTATAAATGAGTGGCTGGAGCTGTTTAAGCGCACCCAAAAGATGCTAGGTATACCCTATGAGAACGTGTGGAATTTTGATAAGACTGGCGTCGCACTTGGTGTATGTACTAACCAGCAGGTTATCGCAGATGCAAGGAAGAAGAAGGCTTACAACAAATTTCTAGAATCGCGCAAGTAGGTAAGCGTACTAGAGTGTGTGAGCGTAGTGGGCAAGAAGCTACAGTGTGTTGTCATCTTTAAAGGCGTACACCTCTAATTAACGTGGTTTCCCTCAGTTAACACACCTGACTGGCTATACACAACCTCAATAAATGGCTGGACGTTAAATGCTATTAGACTTAAGTAGTTAAGGCATATCTTTATACTAAATACTTTACTATTAGGCAATAGCCACTAGCTGCTTATTCTTAATAGCCATGGCTCCTACACACCTATTGACTTTATGTAGGAGTGCAAGGAGAATAAGATACACCTTCTCTACCTCCCTGCGCACGCGTCGTACCTTCTTCAGCCTCTAGATCTTGCTCTATTCTCTGTTGTAAAGTCAAGCTATCAGGATGCAATTGGAGCGCTCTCCGCGCTAGATAACGCAGCACCTGTTAAGAAAGAGCGCTTTGTAACCTTATACAACTTATTACGAGAGGAAGGGCTCTTAGAGAGAGTAATAAGAGCTGGCTAGAAGGCTGCTGGCCTTATTCTGTTTAACAAAGAGCTAGTACTCAACTTATCTCAGATTACTGGGCGCCTAAGTACACTACTACTAACAGATTAAGGCAGAGATCTTCTTAAGACAGTACTTGCTACACTAAAGAGCTCTTAGCAGCTAAAGCGCGCGCAGTAGGCGCTGCTAGGATCAGAGAACCTCTCGCAAAACGCCCGGGAGGTTCTCACTAAAGCAGCTAAGGCTATTACCCTTACTAACGCCAGGGCTGCTAGGCTTAAGGCTAAGAATTAACGACTTAAATATTAACTAGGTAGTACTAAGGCTACATAGGTAAGAAAGTGCGTTTAAATTAACCTAAATAAGCGCTTTGCAAACGTTAAAGCGATTAAGGCTGCGGTAGCTCTGGCTGCTGCTTAAGAGGCAGAAAACGCTGCTAAAAACCCAGAAAAAGAAGCTAAAAAAGCAGCTAAGGAAGCAGCAGCCTATACTCTTAATTCTATGTGTACAGTTTACTAATTATAAGCGTTGTGGTTAAGTTATCGCGATTTATAGTGAGGTAGTTCTATTTAGTTAGGTGGCTGGAAAGTACGGGTGGCCGGAAAGCACCTTACCCAGCTTAAGAGGCCACAGATTAAATCATGGCACCTGTAAACTCTATCTTCCTCTCGTATAGTGACTCCGGGCCTTATCCCTAGAGAACGCCCAACCTTGCAACACGCCAATCGATACGTAAAGTTCAATCACAGCAGAATTATTCTTAACTTCAGGAAGCAATACCACGCACAAAGCACTTTCCGAAGCGATGCTGAGATGCGTCTCGACAGAATTACGCAGCCGGCCAATCGTCTTGTTGTCGTCGAAGAGATGGCGTGACTCCAGCTTAGCAATCAAATGCTTAACTACAAATGCACCTGCCAGCACGCAACGCGCATCGCCATTGCGCTCAATACACGAGACTATGGCACGCCTTATTGGAGCAACAACATATACATGGTTCTGATGAACTGCAACGTTGCATGAGCACGAGACTGCCGGAAACCTTACCTTAGTAAAGACAGAGGGTCGAAAAGGTCGACCAACAACGACAATGTTGCCTGGACAGTGCCTGCTTCGGCAACCTCCAGCGATCACCTGACTCAAGCCTCCCTACCCATACCTACTGCAGAATCCCGCCAGGTCCTGGTTCGCCTGACAGCCGCATCGCTCAATTACCGCGACCTGCTCGTTGTAACCCGGTCACTAGAGTATCCTGGGAACCACGTCGCAAATCTAGTGCCCTGCTCAGACAGCGCTGGCCTAATACACTCCGCCGGACCAAAGTCGGGTTCACTGGTCGCAAGGGCACTAGGTTGCTTCTGCATCCGAATGAGTGGCTCACGGGAGATGTGAGGAACCTCAATCTACAGGAGGTGTTCGGCGCCGCAGCGTCTAGAGATAACCTTTCTTCGCACGGTCAGTCGCGCTCTTGATGCACTGATTATCCAGATGTCTTGCAGCAATGGATAGTCGTTGACGACGCCCGGGTTATCGAAGCGCTAGCACATCCTATAAGTGTGGAGAGTTCGAGTCTGCCTACCGTTAGGGTAACGGCCCGGAGTGCGATACAAGAGGGTCCCAATGCTTCTTTTGCCGAAGAACTAGGTGGACTTTGTAGTAGTCCGATGGTTTGGTTGTAGATCAGGGTAATATTCGCTAATCTTGTTTGGGTGTATCTTCTTGTGGTCGAAGGGGCGGATCTCCTTATAGATTTGTTCATTTGTGTCGCAGGCCAAGCGCTGTTGTGAACCTAAATTGTGTTACTAATTGTGTCGCTCAAGGACCTGGATATAAGCTGAGCTATGATGCTGAACAATACAAGACAATACACACTCTTCTTAAAATCCTATATCTGCAACCCCTACACCCAACCGTGCGACAATTTGCTATAGGTTGTTTTCAAAAGACTGGTCACACCTCGTGACTTCGCGTTAGTGGCTGTCGAAATGACGCTAGATCTAGTTTGTAAGCAATTCGTAGTACAATCAAGATTTCATCACATCCTGCATCCTCATACAAGCTCTGAAAAAGCTCAGGTAGCTCAAATTGGAGTATCGCGATAATTTCTGGTGTTATGGCTTCCGATGACTCGAAGCAACAAGCGGAAAAACGTGGCTCCAGCGAGCAGTGAGACTTTAAGACCCACCTACATGGCAGGGAACCGACAGGTTGGAGTACCCGCACTGACCTCTTTTGCCCTACTTTGTACTAGTCGCGGATAGACTACACGGCTACCCCTGCACTTACCCCTTTGAGCCATCTTGACTCCGTAACCTCCGCTGCCGTGCTGAACCTCCCATCTCTTGCAACTGCTGCAACCACAGGGCGGAAGCACTGATTCTAGTCCACTTCTCCAGTGTGCTGGGTATTCATCCCTATGAGTTAGCGTACTGTACAGCTTAAAACTACACACTGTACCTATTAGCTCTACTATAGATTAGTAGACTTCTTATTCTTAAGTACGCCTTACTGCTGCAAGGGTACACTACCCTTAATGTTCTCTAGCTAGCACAAGCAGCCTATGCTAATTAGGGTAAGGGCCTCTATGTAGAGATTCGCCTAACATACCTTTAACGCAGAATGCGTTTGATCTGCACCATGCTGCAGAAGCCGCTCCACCATGGCTTTGTTCCCAGTGGTAGAAGCGTGATGGAGCGCAGTACCGAGACTCGGATGCCTGAAATTTACGAGATCAATGTCCGAATAGGTCTCCAGACAAAGATTGAGAATCTTAGGTGTGATCTGGCCAATTTGTGTGTAGTTAGGGCTGCCTGCAAGCAGATGTAGAACGGTCAATTTGCTAGTAACATCAACAAAGAAAGCAGGTCGCTGAGCTGGGCCGTCTTTGCGCTTGCCAAAAATAAACTGCAGCGTCTCAAGGGGTTGGATAGTGTGCTGAGATAAAATCTCGAAAAGAACGCTGACTGTCTTGGCCTCTGGTCCCTTGAAACTGGAAAGTTGAAGTGGATAAACCGCATCAATATTGGCGTTCCTCTCGATCAAAGCCTGAGCAACGTCAAAGCTTTGGTTCAATACTGCCATCGCGAAGGGAGGTTTGACCCGTTTATCCACACTCTTAATCGGCACACCAGCGGTGATGAGAGCATCAGCGATGGCTCTCCCAGGACGTGACTGACGGGGTCGCGACGCGCAGACATGAAGCAAGAAGATACTACCAGCAGGCGTCATCGTGGTAACAGACGTATCCGCCTGGTAATGTATGAGAAGTTTGAATATTTCCACATGGTTGAGCTCGATAGCTTTGTGCAAAGGCCGATGGTCTTGAGTCCCGCTCGCGCTGTAACCAAGTTGTAGGAGACATTCTACGATGTCAACGTTTCCAAAAGCCACCTCGCTGCATAGTGTCTTACTGCGTTCCTCTTGAATACCCTCTGTAGGTGTCTTCCCCTCAAACGGCAGTGCACGAATATGCAGAATCCTCCAGGTAGCTAGAAGATTGCTTTTCCACTTGGATCCATGACGAACAAGACGACTTTGTACTGTCAGGGGATCAAATTTGGCAATTCTCTTGCCACGCGCTAGATCAACAACGGATGACACGTTCAAGAGCCTTTGTCGAGGTGCACCGCTGGGACCGTCAATATGCTTGATGAACTCAGCGAGAATTTTCGGAAGTGTCAACGCAGCAGCAATTTCGAAAGGTGAGACGATGTCGATCTTTGTTGCTGTGTCGTCCAGTCCCTTGAACCCATCCGGATGTGCATTGGCATTTTTCCTCAACGGATCGGCGCCGAGTTTCAAAAGCACCTTGACTGCCATGAGATTGTTCCCGAGCACTGCTCTTCCAAGTGGCGTTGTTCTGGTTTCAAATAGTGGCTCCCAATGGGCTGCAATGCCACGAACTTCTGCGCGCATGCCACCAGAACGCAGTTCAATATCAGCCCCCACTGTGACAAGTGCAGATGCGATAGACTCCATTTCCTCGGGCAGGAAGCTAGAAAGCCAGTGTAGAGGTCCTTCTTGCCCAAATCGGTATCTGTGCGGGAGATACCCCTCTCCTATTGGTTCCAGCTCGCCTTGGCATCCACATATCGTCCCTCATATCGTCTCCGTAGCTGCCTAGTAGCATATACATCCACTACAGTCACCTACTCCACCTTGTGCCTGCGATCAGTATCCGTTGGGATCAGCACCATTGTGTAGCAATAACAAGGCGCAATCGACTTTACCGCCAGAGCACGCGCATACCAAAGGAGTTTCATCCACATGTTGGTTTGGCAGATCTATATCGCAGTCATATGTTGCGATCATATGTCGTAGAGCGTCGATATAGCCGCTCGCGGCAGCATAGTGCAGCGGACCGTGTCCTCGAACATTGATATAGATTCGATCAAAAGCAGTTTTTCCTCGACCATAGCTTCGTTGTGTTGATGGTCCTGGAAGCGGACGATTTGGAAGTCTCGGGCATGAGTCATAGCTTTCACCTAAGATAGCGGCAATGTTCCTATCAAGGTCGTTTAGTTCTCTCATATTGACTGAATTCCAGGGTGGTATCATTTGTCGCGGATAGAAGTAGCCCATTCCAACAGCACCTAGCTGTAAGACAAGGATGTTGCGAAAATTGCAATAATCGTTCTGCCATTGCTGCTGGACTGATCCAGTACTATTTTTGGCAAGCTCAAGTATGTCTTCGCCACAGGTCCAATGATCTCGCATTACAGAGAGAGTTAGGAGAGTCCGAAGTTTCTCTGGAGCGATGTCGATGGTAACGTCGAGTGCGCGTGATATTCGCCACAGCCAGGCCTGCGTCAGGTAATCCGTATCCTCGTGGCTGTCGTTGTCCGACGCTTTCATAAGCCACTTTACAGCTTCATTAGCGTTGAATGTCGTGCCAAATTCAAGTAGATAACTTTGGGAGACATAAAACGCAGCAACAGTTGCCTTGATCTCGCGAAGGCCCCTACACGATTCCGCGAGACTATTAGCAGAGACTTTCATCTCATCCAACATTTGTCTTTGTTGGTCCCAAGTCAAGATCGTTTTCAATCTCTCCGGCTCAAATATGATCTCTTCGGGGTTTGGCTTGTTCAATTGAGGTCGGTAGCCGGGGCTGGAAAGCGGTCAGTCAAAGCACAATGATTATCGTAGCGTCGCGGAGCTGTACGTATTACGCTGCAGGTCTACATCATGGCCATATCGCCCAAGCCACAAGCGATTACCATCCGCTGTAACTCCGTGTTGTCCCTAGACATTGTTAAGTGATAATACGGCATCTGAAGATAGACTTACAGGTACTCGCCCGGCCTCACTGGCCACCAGTTCGTCGTTCTCCTTCTTGACGTAATCCAAATATTTCTGGATATGGCCGGGGCTGTAAAACGTCAGCATGAGGTCTTAACATCTTAAACTCATCGTACCCCAGTCCTCGTAGTGCTGCTTGGGCTTTGACAAAGTTTCGATCCTCTGGTATCAGCCGGATCGTGTTGAGTATGGTATACACAATCGTATCTACACAACGTTCTGCAACCCCTCCTAGCCTAGCATAGGCCCGGAGACTAGCAAGAGCAAGGGAAGTGAAGCTTTGAGATGCCTTTCGAGCGCTTAAGCTGCGCTTGTCCTCGTCGATGGCATCTTGTGCAGCTCCAGGAAGCGACACAAACCCCTCACCGTCCTCAAAGCCCCTCCAAACTAATAAGCCGAAAGAGTAAACATCACTGAGCATCATTCCGTTCTTCGTAAGGCGCTGGTCATCTGTTATTTCGGGCGATTGGAAGGACCACGTCCAAGTCTCCATTGTTCGAGATTCCCCGGGATCCATATCCATGATGGCACCACCAAAATCGGCGAGTTTCGCAGTATATAACAGATGGCTCAGCGGTTCCTTCGCAGGGAAGATGAGTACGTTCTCATGTTTCATATCTTCATGCACAATCCCGCATGCGTGAAGCGCAGACAGGCCCCGTCCCACATCGTAGCATAGCTTCTGCTTGACCGAAAATAGCAATGGGTTAGAAGACGCCTGCAAGGTTGCGAAGGTTCCAAGCGATGCAAACTCCATAATCAGCACGGGATACGTTGATTCTGACATGGGGGAGAGGCCCCATCGGATGCCCAGGAGACGGATTAGGTTAGGATGATAGCAAATGGGTTCATGGACGAGAGCGCGGATCTCAAACAAAATCTCTTTCCAATCATTTTGTGAGAGGCGGCTAGATCTGTAAAAAGAATTCCAAAACAAGGTTAGTAAAACGTATCAAGTCTGCCAAGATCAATACCTTGAGTTCTCACCCGACTCTTCAAGGTTCGGAATGATTTCCTTCAAGGCCACATCGACAGGTGGCTCCTTCACATCTCGAATCCATTGAGCATGCTTTACCATAAATTTCTTCCCCTGTCCCAGGATTCTGCCCGTGTTCCTGACAGTCGAGGAATCGGCGAGAACAATGGGTGAAAATGAGCGCATTTTACGCTCCAAGTTGGTGACATGGCAGACGAATGACGCAAAAGAACCCCGTGAAGTTGTTTGAGGCAGTGTGTCTGAAAGCGGTGGATCTGCCAATGGTGGCAAAGTATTGCTGATTGTTCCATAGCTGGACTCCGCAAATGATCTGACCCAGTCGAACTCGTCCATTGAGCACTCCTTACAAGTACAGCGTGAAGATCCCAGTAGTTCTTACTCAAGTCTTATGAGCGCAGTAGAAGCAGCTCCCAATTTCACTTGGGTAGGTCGCAAGAGATGTAGAAACGTATAGGATGATAATTCTCTCATGCTGTTGCAAAATCGAGTTTCTTTAAAATTTCACCGGCGGATGGGCGCGCGTTGGCATTCATCGCCGCGGAGCATATGCACGTTTCAGCTGTCAACATTTGATCAGACCATGCAGCACAACGGGGATTGTACAGAGCAAATATGTATTGACCGTAAGCCATATCGCTCTTACCGGCGTATCGGTGTGCGTGTTTCGATCAGATTGGTAGGTGTCTGGAACTTTATCACACGGCCTAGCGCTTCCGTTGCAGTAATTAACTAACCAGAACGCAGCACTAATGCAGACTCGCTAACGCATGGAGGTGTCCATCGAGTTCTTTACCATTTGTCTTACTGCAAGTATCACGTCCTCAGTCATGGCCGAACTAGCTGGGCTTGCGCTCGCTATCACACCTATCGTGTTCAAGGCAGTTGCGGATGGATTGAAGATACTAGACGAGATGGTCCACTTCGACGAAGAAACGGAAGACATGTTAATCCGGACGGAGACTGCAAAGGCTCATCTAAGCATATGGGCTGCGGGTGTCGGGATTGCCGAAGGCGAGCTCGTCCCAGCTTTGCACCCATTGAACGGCCTCATTGTGAGAACGCTACAGCGTATCGAGGCGCTCATTACCAATATCCAGCAACATGGGAATCAGTACGGCCTTGAATCTGCTAATACAGAATCCAAGAGGGCGGTCGATATGGTGGTCCAGATGAGGCGGAGTCTACACAGTGTGTTGAGAGGCTCAAATAGAGAGGGGAATTTGGGAGCATTGATCCAAGCGGCGGAACAACTCGCCGACCGAAAACAGAAGAGTGTTGCAAGACGTCTGCGCTGGGCTATTCGCGACAAAGCCAAATCCGAACATTTCGTTGAGACATTAGAGAAGCATGTGAATGGGCTGCAAAAGCTCATCTTCGAAAACCAGCGACGAGAGGTGCAGCACGCAGGGACACGGTACGATTTTCAAATTGTACAAGAGATTTCCGATTCAAAGCGGCTATCCCTGCTCCAGAATGCTTTGCCCGACGGGGACTCCTTTTCGGAGATGGACCTTGCGTATCTGGCACAATGCAAAGCTATATCATTGCAGAAAGCAGAATCATGGCCCAGAGCACAGTCTCAAGTAGGTGGTTGGAGTATTTGTGACGCAAGCCCTGCGGATCTCGCCAAAACGCGTTTCCTCAGGCCTGGCGTGGGCGATTCTGAAGTCGCCTACCTTTTCGAGAAGAAGGACTACGATCCAAACATATCAGAAGAAGACAAGGATCTTCTGCATGAGCGGATCCGGAACTTGGTCTCTCTTCTGGGCAAGACTGGGAGCAAACAATACCTCCAAACTCTGCAAGCAGTTGGATACACAGATGACCCCGATCGGCACTGCTGGTGGATCGTCTTTCGTTTTCCTCTAGGTCCGCTTGATACCTTGGAAGCAATGGGAAACGAGCCACTGTCTCTACGGAAGCTCTTCCATTCCCCCTTCAAACCTGCACTTGAGACACGATACAAACTGGCCAAGCGGATAGTGTATACTTTTGCTCGGCTATATGGCAGCGATTGGATGCACAAGAGCATCAACAGCAGCAACATCATCTTCCCGCAAGTCTACTCCACAAAAAGTCTAGTGTGGTTCCAACAAATAGAGACAGCCTTAGTCCAAGGCTTCGGGTACTCGCGCCAGCACACCGAGGCCCAGACACTTGACCGCGGAAAATCTCTCCATCACTTGGAAGCAGCCATATACCGACATCCCTTGTACCAGGGCGAAGCAGCTTCAGGATACAAGGTTCATTATGATATCTACTCTCTGGGCACGGTCCTCTTTGAGATCGCTATCTGGTCTCCTCTGATGGCCTTGCTGGCTGCCAAGTACAGACTAGAGAAGGCTCCGCCAGTCACTTTATCGCCAAACATGCGGCAGTTCTATGAGCCGGAAGCAAGAGAGCTTCATAGAAGGGTAAATCTGCGTACCAAGGAGGAGGTCGCGTATCGCATGGGAACAAAGTATAAGAGCGCGGTGCAGTGGTGTTTAAATTTGGAAGGTCCGGTGACTGCAATCGACTTTTACAATACAGTTGCTATTCCGTTAGATGATCTCTGCAGCTGTAGTGGCCAGCAAGTTTGAGAGAAGCCTACTCAGGTATTCCGTTATGGAATGCCCTTGTTACAGTCTCTTTATACCAGCCAACCAGACGCTGACACTCTCCAAACGCTGACGCACTTGGCGCAGTAATTACACGGGCTCTCCCGTGCGGCGCGGTTACGGCACAGTTCATTACAGGTCACGTGACGAGCTCACGCCTTGGCAGTCAAGCCAGGTGGACCACACATGATGGCTTACGCAGCTCACGTCGAGCTTGTCAAGCCTGGCTCACAATTATCTTAGTGAGCCAGGAGGATTTTCTATGTATCTACTTAAGTATTCAACTATAGAAATGCGAGCTCTTACAGCTTGTGTTTAATCTAAGTTGCTAACTAGACAATACACTTGTATTTGATTCTCACCAGCTCTTAAGCTAGGCCAAGCGTACTACTTACTGCTACCTGTGCAAGAAGTGTTTCACTCAGCACAAACCCCCAACACCTCTACGAGCACTTGTAACCGTATTCATCCTCAAGAACCAACTAAGCTAGCTGGGGTACTTTTCGGCCACCCACCCAACGCGTCCACACAGTTTTTGGTGTTGAATTTTGCCCCCAATAGAGTTTAAATTTGCCATTGATTACACATAGACTAAAGCGCAGTAGCTGCTTCCTTAACTGCTTAAATATTTGCTGTTTTTGTAGGGGTTTTACTAGCAGATTTAGCAGCTGCAGCAGCTGCTAGGTCAACAGCAGCCTTAATAACTTTAACGTTAGCAAAGCGCTTATTTTGGTTAACTTTGACTCTCTTCTTTAGCTAGCTATTCTTGTTAACTTGACTAATTTGATACTAGAGTTGTTTATTATCTAACTCTAGAGCAGTAACCTGTGTATTTGCTCTCTCTATTGCCTTGCCTGCCTTGCCAAGAATAAGCTGGGTACCCCTTAAGAGAGTCTCTAACTGTTAGAGTATTTGCTGTGCCTTGTATAATGCCCGTGAGCTCTTTGGTGTGCTAAAGAAGGTATCTGATGTATCTTGAGATCTTAGTTTTGGTGGAGGAGTACTTGGCTAGCCAAGTACTTGAGATGACGATAGTACTTTGCCTATGTTAAACAGACAGAGGCTAGCAGTCTTCTAGTCAGCCTAGATAACTCGCTCTAATAGGCCTGCTTCCCTTGCCTTGTTGTATGATATAACAAAGCGCTCCTTCTTAATAGGAGCAGCGTCAACAAGGGCAGAGAGAGCACGGATCTCGCCTCAATAACGTGACTTTATAACAGAAAATGGAGCCAGATTAAGAGGCTGTAACAGGTGTGAGGCGTAAGGCAGGAGGTACAAAAGGTGCACCTTATGTTGCTTACAAAGCCACATAAAGTCAACTGGGGTGTAGGAGCTATAGCCGTTAAGAAGGAGGAGTCGATAACGATTAGTTAATAGTGAAGTATTTAGTAGAAAAATCTGCTGTAGCTATTCAAATCCAATCTAGTTTGAAGTCCACCTATTCTCTGACGTTGTGTATAGCCAATTGGGTATGTTTTGAGCTGGAAACCATGTAGTCTGTAGCGACTTTCCCTTAAAAATAACTAGGGCTTGTAGCTTCTAGCCAGCTGCTAAGACTGCCTTAACAATTGAGACCTACTTGCGATTTTCTGGAGACTCTACGTAAGCCTTCTTCTTTCTTAAGCTTGTAAGCACTTGTGAGTTAACACCTACTCTAAGTGCAACTCTAGTCTTATCTATGTTCTATATATCCTTGTAGTGTATACCCAGCTTAACTTAAGTACGTTTAAACAACTCTAAGAACGCTTATATAACCTTAGAACTAGCTGCCTGTGCCTATAGGGCCTCAACTAATCGACCGATAATAGAGGCAACGCTTAGTTGCCGTGAAAGAAACTGAGATATCTACGCGTTGCCGAGTGGAGTAAAATCGTGATTTTGGCGGAGTATTTAAGTCGCCATTTCTCGTACACGAGCGTGTGAAGGAGGCCGGGCACGTGAGTCCTCCTCAATAATCCAGTCTACTACAAAGTCCTCTTGCTCTGGAGTCAATCGCTGCTGGTGTTAGTGAGCTATCGCGTGGGTTGCGTGACCAGCAAGGCGCGCCTGCAGTGAGGTGCGGGGGATGCCATAGGCTGCAGCTGCCTTTTGCTGGCTTGTAAAAACACCAGATTTGAGGTCCTCAATAGCGTTTTGTATAGCAGTTTCACGGGCGTCCATTTTAAGTAAGTGGTTATGGTGTAATAGTGCTTCAAAAACTGTGTGGACGCGTTGGGTGGGTGGCCGAAAAGTACCCCAGCTAGCTTAGAACCGTTTACCTAACTTGCTAAGTTTACGACTTCAACACTATAGTTATACAACTAAGTATATAACTAGATTATATACTACCTAGCTAGTTTTAGGTTAGATAGAAGTAGTTATAGGCTAACTCTATGATATTAATCTAATAGCTAAGAATTTAAATAGATAATTAGTACGCTCTAAAAGAGATTACAGTCTGCTTCTCTACGCTAGGAATTATTATAGCCGTGGGTGTTGTCTAAAAAGTTGGCTACAGGCCTAACGTTATGCTAGACCGTAGACTTTCTTAGCTTCAGGAGTGACATCTGACTGCGATTCAAGCGCTTCTTCGAAAAGCCAGCTATCTTCACTCCCCGTATCGTCCGTGTATTCATCCCCCTCGAGTTGCGCCAGCAGCATAAACCAGACAGCCATAACCTTCTCCTCTGGCTGCGGCGCTCTAGCATCGAATACTGCTTGCGCGGTGTGGCCTTGTTGATTCAAACTGTTGATTTTCAATCCAGCGAGGCGCTCCATGTAGACGATCTCAAGCGTGGTGAGATCGCCATCTGAAGCAAGTAGGTGCAGGACTGTTGTGTCTTGTTCAACACCGAACTCTCCGAGGTAATTGGCGCCTGAGCGTAGCAAGACCCTTAGTGCGTTATGTTGATTACGCTTGATTGTGTCAATCAAGGCAGATTTCCCCCAATCATCCAGCTTGTCTTTCTCGCACCCTTCATCGAGAAGGAACTTGAGGCTTTCTACGTTGCCGACTGCAGCGCTTTTATGGAGTCCTGTTCTGCTATACGTGTCTGCTATCACCACGTCGGCCCCTGCTATCTGCAGCATGCGGAGCATTGCAACAGCGCATCCTCGCACAGGATCTTGATACTCACAAGCATAGTGAGCTGCTGTTCTGCCATGAATGTCCGTCTGATCACATCGAGCGTTGTAGGACAACAACAACTCCATACACCTAACGGAAGAGCTGTGTGCGGCAAGATGCAGAGGTACCACACCATATTTGTCACCTATACCAGTATCTGCTCCGTGTTCCAAAAGTCTTTTTACTACGTGAGAGTCACTGCGATGAGTTGCCCAAGCGAGTGCAGTTCGACCATTGCTGTCCACGGTGTTAATGGTGTGTGTACTACAGACAAGCCTCTTGAGTGCGTCCTCAATATCATTGTGTCGGTATTTGAGAATTGTCAAGTGCAACTCCGTAAATCTGTTTTCCGGTGATAATTCGGACGTAAAACCATCGCTAAACAAGTCAAGTTCGCCAGTGGAGAATCTTGTCTCCCAAATCGTATCTGTGACTTGCCTGAGATAGTGTTAGCGAGATTGGACACCGTGTCAGCTGGAGACGTCTCACCAGCCACTATCATCTTTGATATGAGGATCTGCGCCTTGCTGCAAGAGCATCTTTACTACCTTTGGGTCGTATTTTCTGACGAAAGCATACTGCAATCTTGTCAGCTACCAAGGCTTGTCTATTGAACCATCGCTAAATTAACGACTTACATGAAGCAGAGTGCGACCAGTCTTTCCGTTGATATCAGTGGGTGATGCGAGACCTGCGGCGAAAGCACCTTGTAAAGCTGTTAGATCTCCAGTTAATGCGAACTGGAAGACGGGAGAGCTGGGATCTATCACGCGGGGAACCTCCAGAGTAAATCTCGGTGGCTGGAATGACGCGACCACCGCAAATAACGGTAGAAGACTTTGTTGTAAATACCAACTAGGGAATTGGTACTGCGTGTACCACGATTGCCGAGTCCGGCGTTTACAGCCTAGAGTATCACCTTCACACTGGCTGTCAGTATGTATGTCGTCCATGTGATCAATGTCCACACGAACACCGACTCACATGATCTCATAAGGAGCGGAACTCCTGTATAACCGATGAAAAGGCAACCGATAGCTTGTTGAAGGAACTGTGGTGTTTGGAACGCGCTCTTTGCATGACATGCGCAGAAACAACCAGGATTGCACACCTTCACGGGCCGGTAGGCTGCCGAGATGACGACGTTATCACTATGCGAGAGATTAGACGAGCCGAATGCAATGGTATTTTTCTCAGACTGTGCTTTGTGAGTAGGATGATGAGAGTCCCGCGAGCGGCCTTCTTCCATGAGGCGCAAAAGCTGCTCTTGCGATTGCTTGATTGACAGCATACCAACTGCTTGCTGGCGTTGATACTCTTCTATCTGCTGAAGTCGATCACCAGTAGACTGAGAGCTGTCTAGAAGTGTTCGATTGCTGGTTCTCAGCTCAGTACTTAGCAAACTGACGTGCTGGAGTTCTAGATGTATCGTCGCCCTATCTTGTTGAGCACGCTGTGTCACGCTCCTGTATCTTGTACTCACCTCTCGAAAGACCCTTGCAGCCGAACAATCTCCGCGCTGATAGTGTCGACTTTATGTTTGACTTTCAAAACCTTGCTTTTGGCTCGTAACCATGCCCAGCGAGCAGATGGCGTACCCGGCTTTGCTCGAAGGGTGTCTAACTTGATGGACTTCGACAGCTCCTGTACCATCGCTCTGACCTGCAACAGTCTCTTGCTAAGCTCCTGGAGTCTTTGCTCGTCACACCGTGGACTCGCTGTATATTGGAGTAGTCCATCTTCGATCGACTTCAAGATCACTTGCGTATCTGCAAGATCATTCAGAACACTCTCAATATCTCCTGGCGCGCTATACAGCCCAGCAGCTCCTTTAAAAGATGTTGAGATTACAGTGATGATGGCGATGGTACTGGCTGTTATAGAAAGCGGATCCATGTTAGCTTCTGGTGTGCCTCCCGGCAATGCGACGTGACGCAAACTTGCTGAAACGAGGGCAATATACCCCGAAAATTCGCACTTGGCTAATTGATGTATTCTTCCAAACCCAAAGACAACCTTGGTTCAACAAGTGCATAAGAGATCGGATAATGCCCCGCACCGGTGAAGGACATGCATCAGGCTGGACCTCGGAAAAGTATTTCCGGAACCCACGCACAACGTACGCAGCAGCGCGTATGCATGTCGGTGCGGGGTTTAGTGCGGCTCTCGTGGCACATAGGTAGAGTGACCCCATAGTTCAAAGCCAGTTTCCCGGTGCCACAGAAGATTGCAATAAGCTTTGTAGTACAAGCTCCAATTACTGGTGAACTATACACCAGATTACCACAGAATGACAGGCATTGCTCGACACGCGGGCCGAGCCGTCACTATCGCCTTAGTTTCTTTCGTGTTGGCCATTCTACTGTGCTATCGTTGTTTATTTTTCGTGGACTTCTGCACCAGAGTCCTTCTATTCGAGGTCAACGACTTTCGAAATCGTCGTCGCGCGCAAACAGATCGTCAAGGCTGGCGTCGGTCTGTGGGCGACTCGTCGGGAAGTCTCAAAGTCGTCGCATGTGTAATTGGCCATCGAGAGGAGCTCGAGATTTTTCGGGCTTGTCTTAGTAGCTACGCCCATAGCCGGTGTGATGGCGCTGTTGTGGTCTGCATCGACGGGACAACATTGGAAGATATGCTCATGCGCGACATATACGAAGAGGTCAGCCAAGGTGATCTCAATCATAACGACCCGACTAACGATAGAGCGCAGGTCTTTGGCAAAGACATAGCGGAAATTATTATTGTAGATGAACCCTTGACAAAATTGCTGGACGCCAATTTGCGTAAAGCTGACAAAGCCACCAATGCTTGGCAGCAAGACGTCATGATCCGGGAATGCTGCCGTTCGGTCAAAGCTCTGTTAGTCAAAGAAGGCAAGCTTCCAAAAATTACCTCGAAACAACGTAAAACAGCACTATGCTTTGCACAACCTCATACCAACGTCAGGGGAATACGGTTCGCAGCTTGGATATTGTCCTTGGTCATAGCTCAGGTGAATGACATCCATTACATCTGGTCAAGTGACTCTGACACAGCCATCATTGACGATGTCATGTCGCAAGCGGCAATGGTACTCGATGGCGATCCAACCATGGGGGGACTCTCGACTGCAATCAGTGTTCGAAAGGAAGGTCGCAGTATCTCATCACTGCTTGCTTGGACGCAGCATCGCTGCTTGATATACTTGGACGCAGCTTTTACGGCTTCCAACGGACATTCGAGCTGCCTCACTGGACCGTCAACGATGTATCGCGCGGAAGCTCTTGCCCAGGCAATCTTTCCCTGGTACCTAGGCGGCGAAACATTTGATGAAGATTCACCAAGGATGATGGCCAACGACGATAATCAGATAACAACTTGTCTTGGCCAACTTGGCTGGAAGCGTGGCTATCTGACAAGTCGTCACGTACAAACATGCGCTCCTGGCTCGCTTCTTGGCTGGATTCGACAACAATGCCGTTGGAATCGGGCGTATAACCATGAACGCTTCTCCCACTTCTGGTATTCCATCGACCAAGGCCTACTGTATCTCTGGTGGATCGTGCGTGACGAAGTGTATGATGCTATGTTTCTAGTGAACATGTTGTGTCTCATTTGGGGTACCACGGGATACACTACACGCCGATCCGAATGGATCGCATACTTCGTCGCTCAACCCATCTACAACTACTTACGGTCCCCAGAACAGAGTCGCGATTGGTACGATATCTTTACCGTCCCCTTCCTCGTTCTCTTTCACCATCTCAACATACAGTTTGTGCACATTTGGTCCGCAATCACTCCGTTCGAGGACGTCGAAAATACTCCCGCAGGTGAGCGAGGAATCTCAAAGGTACCAAGACGCACAATGAGGGACATTGCGTACTTTTCGTGGATTACCATTTATGGTCTTTTACTTATTCGATGGACACTTCAGGTGTCTCTAGGCAGTTAATGGATTCTGCAACGTCCACTGCTCTCATCTTCACACCCTGCGAGGAAGTCATAGTGTATATAAGCGGGAAGAGTGGTCTAAGGGGATAGCAGCGATGAGGCAGTGCCTCTCTGTATTGTCGTCTCGCTCAAGGCCCTGTGTTTGCCGCATTTAAAACGCCGAGGACAATCATTGTAGCTTCAATCTGTATAGTTTGACCTCTATCTTTCATGTTGAATTTGGACTATTGATTGCTCTGGCTAAGTCTCCGGGATGCTGGATTGACATCGTCATGTCAGCTAGATATTCCCCTGCAGCGTCCGGACCAGACTATCTATGAGTCGTAGTTGCAGAAGTGAAGACGGAACTATTCAACCATCAAAACCGCAGAGACTACTGTGAGCAGAAGTGCGAGACGTATCCAGTACCACGCTGCATCGTTGAAAGATCACAAATGATCTAATATTACATTAGAAGCTTGCTACCCGAACTTATCTACTACTATCGAGACGGAATTCAGTCTCATTGAATAAACACTTGGCTATAGACGAGATACGGTTTGGACACCCGATTCTCATTACCAGGGCCCAAACATAGCCTTTGTTTTAACATGCCTGGTTTACCTCTGGACAATAACCTTTCCATGACAATCACAGACGCTTTTACTGTCTATAATGCTTATTACCGGTATTACAATGCAAGAATTGAGAGCTCTTGTGTGCCGTAGCTTCAGCAGTTGACATACCTGAGCACCACAACACGGCTGGAGTTTAGGATCACCAATCATAGTCCACTGCGACAGACGTTACATACCGTAAATCATCAGTCGAGCCACGGACGACTTGTGAAACAGTTGAACTTCTGAGTATGCTCATTGCCAGGCTGGTCATACAAAACCTGGCAAAACAGCAGCAGGTTAGTGCGATATCCAAGTAGCGGGCAGTAGCCGGTATGTGCAGTTTCTCCATAGCTTGACCATGGCAATGAGGTCAAGTAGTCACGCATAGATATCCAGTGGAGACTAAGACCTTCCAGTTTACGTACAGTACTGGTTGCCAACCTGGCGATTGAAAGTTGTTTACAAGAACGTAAGGAAATTTAGCCCGCTTTTCTGCGACATCTTAGCTATCAGGTAACTCCAAAATTTGCCTATCTGTCCAGATCGTCAGCAGCGGCGGTATACCAAGTTATTCCACGCAGTTAACATCGATCACGTCTCTTGCAGCGTTATCTGGTCCAGATTTACCTGCACGATCTCGAACGGTAAGTCGACGAGGCGGTCTGACCGAGAGAAGCTCGTGCAAAACAGCTGCATTTCCGAGAGAAGAGATGCGGAACTGTCATTAACAAGCTTCGAAAGTCACGGCTCAGGGTTCTTCGGCTGTAGATACAGCTGCGACTTGCACGGGATGCAGGCATCTGGCGTCCAGCCATAGAGGAAGAGTCAGCACTTGGAGTTGTTATTTCGGCGGTTCGGACAATGGGCGGAGACGCAGGTCTGGTCAGTGAATGAGTGCATCTATGCAGCGCTCATCTCCAACAACTCTGAACCTATGATTCCAAGGGTTCGGAATTCCGTGATAACACCAACAATCGCTGCTTTGAAGGAATCGTTCTTGGAGCATTGTTATATTGCTGGAGCTGACTATCCGCATCCGTTTCCACAATCTCTAGCTTCCATGTAAGACTCCAAGCACATAAAATGTTGTATATAAAGGGAAAGCGCTCTGAAGCACAAGAAATGAAAGATATATATACCGCAGAATATGATAGGGAAAATAAAAGATTGTACGAACCGCCAACATCGACCCAATCACTCAATGCAGATTGTTTAAAGGTTGTATCTGCTCTTCAGATTCCTCCACCAATCTCTGGCCATCCAGGCATCGAACTCGGTAATCTCCATTGCGCTTCCAGCAAGCATGATGAAGTTGGTGACACCAGAGGGAGTCCAGTCATAAAAGTCATCAAGAGCGAAGGTGTGGCCAACCTCGTGGAGATAGATGTGGATGTTCTCTTCGTCGACATTCTGCATGAAGTATTCTTGACCGACGCGCTGGCCCCAGTCCCCTCCAGCACCGCCTTCCATGCCAGGTGTCAGCCAGAGTGAGTGGTCTGAGGCAAGTCAGTATGTATTGATACGAAAAAAGAGTAGTGAGAGGCGAGGGATACATACCGTAGTGTCTGGCAGTGCCAGCCTTACAATCAGCATAGTTGCCGTCCTGGTGGAAGAAACGCCCGCAGCTCTCCGCACACTGCGGCACACCCTCACTATCAACATCCGTGTAAACCTCAATGCCACTAACGTCGCCTTGGAGCTGGTTCTTGTTCTTGACTGCCCACCCGACAACCTCCAAATCGACCGTCTTGTAGGGGAAACCATCGAAGCCAGCAAGCACACTGATCCACTTGTTGTACTGCTTCTTCAACGCAGCCTCGACGCTAGCACGCTGCGCCGCAGTGACACTCGCATCACCTTCCCAACGCACGCAATAGTTAATTTTGCCCTTTCCGGCCATGACTTGATCGAAGCCATAGTTATTGAAGCCTAGTGGGTCGGAATAGGTCTCAACCTCGTGCTTCCAGACCTGTTCTAAGCCAGTCTTAAGCTCAGAGGGTGGGTTCCAGGTCTTCTGCGACAGATCGCGCTTCGCAGGGACGGTGTCAGACCAGGCGTTAGAGTCGTCGAAGACAAGACCCCGAGGTTTGAAGGAACACACCGGGGCGCCGTTGCTGCGGTTGATTTGGGTGTGCACGTCACCAGGTATAGCACCGGCTATCGCGCTAGCGATCAAGCTGGAGAGAGCGAGAGTAGTCTTCATCCCGGAAGATTCGGCGTGGCGGGAGCTCTGAGAATGCAAGGAATGAAATGGTCAACGGTGCCAGCACCAAGAGTATGAAGAGAGATGCAAAAACTTAGCCGAGAAATGAATGAAGGACGGGTTGCAGAGTTGCATGCTTGATATCACTCACTGCCTTATAACGTTATAGAGCTCTAAATTGCAGCGCGTATATCGTATACCTTTAGACGATGCACCGTCCTTGCTTAATTAACGGGCTTCTCTATAATTGTTTGGAAACAGATACAATGGGTCCTGGAAGCTGCCGAGACAACTTGGCGACAGGGAACTGGCCGTCTTGTAATTGCGAAGCGGAGATCTCGTGTGACGCACGGTCAGCCTCATGACTGAAGTTAACAGAACGCATCGATAATCAGCTATCGATGCCGGTGATGCTAATGCACGCTATCGACTGCTGTTTTTTGCAGTGGCTATGGTCCCAGTTAGATCAACTGCAAAGTCTATAACCTCAAGGTAACGATGATGCGTGCTCTGGTTAAAGCGAGTATATGAAATGATATAGTCTGTAGTCATAAAGATTCATTGAACTAATACCTAGCGACTAAGACTACTCTGTTTTGTTTGGAGAGAATAACATCGCATGTGAATAGACCAAGCTACCGTGTTCCTCGGAGAACACGTTAACTGTAAGGCGACGAGTCAGCATAACAATGAAACCGAAAGCGACCACGAAACCGAATGCGACCATGGAACCGAATGCGACCACCAAGAAGACTGTGCTGAGGATGAAGAGCACAGGGTTGTTTATTGCAATCAGAAGCTCAAACAGCTTCTGATACGGCAAACTTAATGAGATACGAAGCGCTGCATTAAATGACACCATCTCTTGTACAACGATATTAGTGGGGAATAAGTAGCTGAAGTTCATGCATTCTGTACAATTTATTTCAGATGCTTATATAGACAACAAGCTATATATCAAGGCTAGAGAGATGAGAATCAATAATTCAAATCTGCTCGGCTCCTTCAAACTCATAATTGGTTGTAGTTGTGGAGCTGTCGTGATGAGACAGGGTGACCTTGAGTCCCACTTCTGTTGTCGTACATTGTCGTACCGGAGACCGGACAACGATCGCTAAACCTTCGGCATAATACCCGCACAGACGAAATGTTGAGGGTAGGCGCGATCTGGTGTGTCACCTACTGAATATCGTCTGATTGTAATGTCAAGTCAATATTGTCAAACGCTAAGGTGTTAAGTACACCTTCATTGTCACTAATACACTCTACGGAGGAGTACAATCCAGAAAGTGTCAGCAACCATCCTGATTATTCGATTCGCTCACTTATTGACCATAGAGAAGAATATTCACCCGAGAAGATGATTCTGCCGAGGAGATGCTCGCGGTGTTTCTTGACGATGAGGGGACTCTTGCCAAAGAAAATATTTGCGGCCATGCAATGCGACGACCGATGCAGATAGCCTACGCCACAAACACACCCCAACCTGGCTTTGGAAAAAATTAGACCATGCGATGTCGAATCGACGTTGCAAGCCGCAGAAAGGTACGGAAATGCTTTTGAAGACGAAGCTTCCGCAATCTTGCATAGTACTTAGCAGGAAGGGCTTGGCGCCAGCGAATTCTAAAACCAATTCGATCAATTTACAAATCTATTGAGCTTCGCCAGCCTTGGATCCGATGGACTGCTCTGCAAATTGCTATCCGACCCTAGCGCCCCACATGTTTGATATGAGGAGCAACCCGCTCGAACTTAGCGTCAACGAACTCAACTTTGTAGGAGGCTGTTTATAGTCCTTAGACTGCCGCTGTGATGTCCAGGATGGAACTACACTCTTGTCGGCTTCTTTGGACTGTTCCCAATTGATATGCTGCCAAGGTCCAAGGCTGCTTCATCGACCTTAAGGTCGCTGTTTATCTTTTTGACCAAAGTAAAGTACGCCTTGATCTGAGCCACGTCTTCGTTGCAATTCTTGATGGCTTCGGGAAGCTTCTTGTCATCATACGTGATGTCGTCTCGGTCAACACGATTGACACCGATCTTTGATTCGTAATAAGTCATCCAAGCCTTAGACTTGGTGAAGACTTGCGAGAAGAATCCCAAAGTCTTCCTCCTTGCCTGCCTTTGGGCCTGTGGCAAAGCGTCAATCTGCGTCTTGATATTTTGGAACTTCTGCTGCTCTTCCTCTTCATCATTTGCCAAAGCGCTCCTCATACCCGTTTCGAGCCTTCTGGCACCTCGTACAATTGCCTGCATCCTCGTTCTACGAAGTTCTTTATTCTTGGTTGTTTTCTTCTGTTCATCCTGCTTCTGCTGTTTCTTCATCATTTGGTCGGCTTCTGCGAATGATTTCTGCTCCTTCTCAAAATCACCATTGATACCAGAGTGTAAGCACGGACTTCACAGATGCCGGCAGAGTGGCGCGGGGAGTGGCGCAGTCCGCCGGTCAAGGTCCGTGCACGCCTCGCTGGCATTGTCTATCAAGCCTTCACGCTGACATGCTACTGCTAATTGACTACTAAGTCACAATCAACAGCTAAAAGAGCTCTAAAATGGCAAACGAGTTGGGATCTGCAAAGTCGTATGGTTTTATCATCTTTCGTGGGGACTACAGCGACGATGCTCAATGGGAGCGCTACATGACTTACTTGAAGAACCAAACACAATCCGGACTGAAGTCTGAGGATCTCGGCCACCTCTACGATCGAATCGACTGGAAAGTTTTAGTACGGTCTCTTACATATTTACAAGACATCTTGACGCTGATTGCAGTAACATTTGTAGTCTTCGCCTGACTTGTAGGACGAAGATCCTGAAGTCGTCCGCGAGTAAGCCTCTCATACTGGCAACCTGACCACGTCTGTTCCTGCTGACGCGATCTTTCCAGGAGATTCCAGTAGTGGCCTGAATCTAGGGAGGAGGAGTTCGACCCCAACAGCTACTGTCACCGTGCTTGCATTTCTGTCAACGAATGTTGCCTGAACTGTCACGACAGCTTCATGGAAAACAAATCTCTGGAGTAAGATGGCCCTGTTGATCTTTGACACTCAGGGCTTCACATTCGCAATCCTTGTCTCGAGATTCGAGGAGGAAGGTTGGGTAATGGTGGGCACGTCATACCTGTTGCCAAGAGCGGGAGATACTATTATGATGCAAGGAGAAGGAAGAGGGTGGGCTGAGATATATCGAGAAGAAGGAGAAGTTTCCGTAGAATCTTGAAGCGAAACTCGAGGCTTGCACTTGGGACTGCAGGAACATGTTCTGCGTAGCTTGCAAGATTGCCTAGGCCTGATTGAGCGCCATTCCCTTCACGCCAAAAGGTACCAAAACATGTCCGCGCAATCGCCTGATGCTCTCACGCATATGTTCTAGAGTCTTATTCCGTAAACATAAGATAGGGTTCTGGTCTGAGATATGTTCTAGTGTTCTACTGCTAGAATTATGGATGGCACGGCGAGGAGGTTATGATCCTATGATACAATAGTGACTACTGCCACCGGACTTCTGGCATCAGCTGAAGCGACACCCTGGGGGCAAAGGTTTTCGGCGTGATTCAGACGCTTAACTTGTGTTACCAGAGGAAAACAAGACCTTTAAGCTAGTGCACTAACTAAAAGGCAAGCAAGTACTACCGCTTGAGTGGGTGCTCACGTACAATGTTAACAACGCCGGCTACCTTGTCTGTTAACAAGCATAGATCTGCGTTGGAAATAATCTTCAATCATATCATCTGTCTAGTTATACGCAATAACAGCAACATGCCGCAGCTATTTGCTCTTTCGGCTCTTTCGGCTCTTTCGAAACTTCGACCCCGTTACCTTCTCGCACAATGCCAAACACGCAGATTTAAATCAGGGTTATCAGATAGGTGTCATGATTCAGAATAGACAAATCTCGGTACATAAATTATCAATCCATTGCATGCTTACGCCAATGTACTTATGCCCGAAAGGCGTTGTTGCTGGATCTCATATGGACCAGTTTCAAAGACATCCAACAGTCACCCTTGGCGCATTGTTTCAAATTTGCACCAGCATCTTGTAATTTATCATACTATAATGCAACGCATCAGCCGCGATTTGGTCCTTCAAAAGCCACTCATTTTATTTTCCCTGATCCTTCGTCAGAATCCCCTACTTCTAACTTTCTTTCAAGAGAAATAATTAAAACTTTATAAACTCCTACAGATCTCAAAGACTTTTGATGATATCAAGGTATGCTTGTCCTGTTGATGACAGCTGCCCATCAGAGTTGAAAAAAGGCCACGTTGATCCTAAGCCTTCCCCATTGGAAGGACCATAGGCTATAATATCTGATTGACTTTCGAAGTATGTGACCGCTTGGCTGAGAAAGACGTCTATCTGTGCTTGATTTGAGCAAGGCGTGAAGCCATTTCGATCATCCACACAAGCAAATTCGCTGACGAATATAGGCTTCCCATAAGTTCGATAGTGCTCAACATCGGCTTTTATCCCAGCCAGGTCAAGTTTGTTGATGTGAATGCTCGTGATATCCCAGTCTTGCGTAATCTGGGATTTGAAATTCGTCAGAAAGTCTTCGTCTCTTTGTTTGCACAAACTTGGGGAGCCGAGGATGCTGCCCTTGGTTGCCAGAGGAGCCAGGTGGCTATTCCAGATGCTTGCAGCCGCAGTCACGGTCATCGAGCTGCTCATCGGGCAATCACAGTCAGGCTCAAAGAAGCCGAACATGAGCTTTGGGACGGTCTCCGTAACAGTGCTTTCGAACGACCTCAGGCGGGCTGATGTCACACTACAAGAGCTGCCCTCGCCACCCCATAACATAGGAACGCCTTGCACGCCAGCGTGATCGGGAGTATCGGGATTATAATCAGAGTACCAGCCAATGTAAGGGGCGAGGAATGCGAAACCTGCTTGCGTTTGAACGCCCTCAAAACCCGAAAGTCCTGCCTTCTTCGGCACTAAGCTGGCTCGGGCAGAGATCGAATGATTACCCGCATTGCTTTGAATGACTGGGCTAGAACGAGCGAGAGCGGCTATAGTAGCCAATGTAACGAGAGTGTGGAGCTGCATAGTACTTTTGAAGACAGGACAAACGAAGGAAGTCTTCCTTTGGAGGGAAACCTCCTATGATTGACAGTAGCGTTACGTATAAGGTGGACGCATCGAGACTATATATGGTCAGGTGTCGTATAGCAATGAGAAAACCTGATTCTTCGTTGTCTCTGAGATTTTGGTGCCCAGCTCCAACCGGAGAATTTGGCTTGTAGAGCTCCTACTATGGCGCTTTCAAATTGCGCCTCTTGTATCATCACTGTCAGAGTTCACAATGCAACCGATTGACATACGTCATCGCGCAATCAACTCATAATTCTCCGATTTGTTCGAGCCGCTTTAACAGGCAGACGAGAAGACACCCTATGCATGAGAGCGCGCACTATTGTCACATCTCGCTCAGTAAGAATGCAAGCTTCCAGATTTGAACTATCGACAGGTCTCAAAAGAAGATCTCACTGAACACAACATGCGGAGCTGCACCTGAGCATTACCACTTGTATGTGCCCGATTCGACGCAGAGTCCAAATCACGATGCTGATTCTACGCGCGTATCGAGTTGAGAGCATTAGATCGTTCTTGCGACATGAGTTCGGGTAACTGATCCTTCTACGGAACCTGTTTCTATCATCCATAGCGGAGCTGCGTACGCAACGGAATGTACCCCTGTTCTGTACCACCTCCGCTAACGGAGGGATCGATCGGAACGCGATGAGTTGAGCAACAAAGACCTCCCATCAATCGGTGAATCTTTCCCTGCATGTTGGGCTTGCGACGCGGCTCAGCGAACCTACCGGTAATTATGCGCCACGTGCACACAGGTACCGGTACAAGGTACCGTGTCCGATCACCGATCGTAACTCATCCGTCGCCCAATCAACTACTACCTTATAGATAACGCTGCTTACAGAGCAGCTAAGCTCGGCCATATACTTTTGGGCCACATATACTTTTGGGCCACCCAACTAAATGCAACTACCTCACTTTAAATCGCAATAACTCAACAACCACCTGCTTGAAATAGATCCCCGTGAAGTCACAATACAATTTGCTATCGCTGAACTTAATTCTAGTGTTAGAATAAGCTAACGCGCAGTGTGTAAGAAATAGGGGATCCTGCAATCGTCGCTCTAAGCACGCGTTAGAGGCCACATCCCTCACGCAGTAGCTCACTCTTACTAGCAGCAATTAACTCTAGAGTAGGAAGAGTTTCTTATATAGTAAATTCTAGATAAAGACTTACGCGCACAGCCTCTATCTTATCCTTACGTGCGTGAGTGTTGAAGTCGTACTTTAAGCAAAGCTCGTAAGCACTAATTCTTTTGGTTCTCGAGGATGGATACAGTAACAGGGATTCCGAAGGGTATTGAGGTGTGCTGAGTGAAACACTTGCTTGCACGGTAACGATAAGTAGTACAGAGGGTACTGTCTAGCTCGAAGGTTAGTTAAGATCCAAAGACAAACTTGATTGACTAGGTTGAACACGAACTGTAAGAGTTCGCATTCCTACATACTATATACTATGAGATGTTCTACGTTGGTTCCATGGTTCCATTGTTCCATTGTTCCATTGTTCCATTGTTGTTCCAATTTGGGACTTCGTGGTACATCGTGGGATTCTTTGGAACACACGTGATATGTTCCATTGTGGCATTCCGCCAAGCTTTTGGACCATGCGGGGTCCTGCGTCATTGGTCCTTGATGCTGACCCTTTTGAAGACCTTCGGTTGTTCCCAGGGTGTTACCAGCTTTACCTTCCTTCTCTTATCTTCTGCCGTACCCCGTTCTCAGGTTCGTAACAGTGAGATAGCTACCTAAATCTTCTGTTTAAATAGCAACACGCGCCTACTTAGCAAACTTTAGATACCTTACTTTCTTGCATACTACTGCTGCTAATTACAACACTATACGCAAGTAGCTTAAGCTGTTTAAGCATACCCAAGTAATAGTAGGTGTATCCTATAAGAACGTGTAGAATTTTGATAAGACTAGTGTTGTACTTAGTGTATATACTAACTAGTAGGTTACTATAAATACAAGGAAGAAGAAAGCTTATAAGAAATCTCTAGAATTATATAAGCAGGTAGGCTAGTAAATAGGGTAGTAAAAAGTCGCTATTTAGGTACCCCCTAAAACTTAGTCAAATTTCGCCCAAATTAATTATTTAGATTACAGATTTCAAGATAATCACCTATTCTATAAATCAATAGTACAAAGTATTTCTATAACTCTATTCTATAAAGAGTAAATATTAAAAAGGCCCTAAAAAAGGAGGGTACCTAAAGAGGCTACTCTAGGGTAGTAGTAGTAACATCGGGTACCCCCAAAAAGTCAGTTAAAGCTAGTCCAAATTAAGAAGTTAGTAGCTAAATTTCTAGCGTATATCTAGGCACTTCTATTGAATAATACATTATAATAGGCTACTGTTATTCTAGAAGTAGTTATAAAAGGTTAAAAAAAAAAAGGTAGAGACTACCCTGTTCACTAGTCTATAAGTAGCTAAGTATACTAGGATACATTAAAGTAGTAGGCAAGAAGCTATAGTACCTTGTTATCTTTACAGAAAAGAACTTCTAATTAACGTAGTTTCTCTTAATTAACACACCTAACTAACTATACACAGCTTTAGAGGACAGCTAGACGTTAAATACTATTAGTTTTAAGTATTTAAGGCGCATGTTTATACTACAAACTTTACTATTAGCTAGCAGCTACTAGCTGCTTATTCTTAATAACTATAGCTTCTACACACCTATTAAATTTATGTAGGAAGCTAGAAGGAACAAGATATACCCTCTTTACCTCCCTACGCACGCGTTATACCTTCTTTAACCTCTTAGTCTTGCTCTATTCTTAGTATTTAAGTTGCACTATTGCAATGCAATTAGAGCGCTTTCTGTACTTAATAATATAGCATCTATTAAGAAAGAACGCTTTGTAGTCTTATATAACCTAGTATAAGAGCAAAGGCTTATATAAAAGATACTTTAAGCTAGTAAGAAAGTATTACAAACGCACATCTAGACCTTAAACAACAGATCTTAGGAACGGCGAGTTCCTAGGACACTAGTAGAGCCTAAAAAGCAGAGTGCGCCTAGGACCAGTGTACTTCCTAGGAACGAAGGATCTAAGAAACTAAGTAGTTCCTAGGAACCTAAGCATAGGCTACTAAGCATAAAATGTTACGTAAAGTAATTAGTAATTAGTAGTGCTTAGTAGTACTAAGTATAGTGATTACTACTAAGTATTATGCATCTCCTTAGTATATAGCAAGTAGAAACACAACTCTTACAGTTTGTGTTTAACCTAGTTAATTAAGTTTATCTTTAGATCTTAACTAACCTTTAAGCTAGATAGTACTTTCTATACTACTTATTATTACTATATAAGCAAGTGTTTTACTTTTTACACCTTAATCCCCTTTAGAATCCCTGTTACTGTATTTATCCTTAAGAACTAATAGAATTAGTGCTTACGAGCTTTGCTTAAAGTACAACTTTCATATTTTAAACACTCTAAGATGTCTACAACCTTAAGATCCCGTGCTACCCCTAGCTACTCTAACACTTTACGCTGTACAGCTGAAGAAGTCACTAATATAGACACGGAGGCACTAGCCTCCTCTACCTAGGTTTACCTAGTAGCTAAACCTTAGTTCTTTAATAGAACTTGTAAAAAGCTAGAAGACTAGCTTATAACGTTTTATCTCTTGTTTATATTCTAGAGAGAATATATATCTAAGGATAAGAAGGTATCCCTTATATCTATGTTTATAAAGGATTATACCTTTACGTAGATTAAACCCTTTATTTACTATTATTACAGATAAGTCAATACTAGAGATATTAACCTATAGATTAAAAACATTAACCTATTTAAGGAACAGATCTACTAGGTGTTTAGAGTACACAACAAACTAACTATTGCATGTTACAACATTTAACGTATCTAACAAACTATATTAGCTACTAGCTATACTGCTAAGTTTTAGGAAATAGCTACGCTTACAGGCTTTAACAACACTACACTTGCAACTATGATTAAACAAGGCTTAAAACTAAAAGTTAAGGAGGAACTTATATACTCTACTATAGTAACTAACACCTTTAATACCTTAGTTAACAAAGCTATTAATATTAACATTAAACTCTATAAGTTACAGCAGAAATTATAAGACAACCTAAGAGCGAAGGTTTCTAGCGTTGCTATAGTTTGTGTACTACCTACCTTTAACTAGAACCTATAAAGAAATAGCGCTAACGTAAGTGCATAGCGAGTGACGCGGATAAGCAAGTGACGCACCCTAATAAGCTGTTAGGCCTACTAATTGCAACAGTACAACACCACAACACTGTACTGTAGCTTATAGTACAGAATATTAATCGCTAACCTCTACTAACGTGAGTGCATAGCGAGTGGGCCGGCATAGCGAGTGGACCGGGCAGTTTTACTAGAGAAAATCAATAATCTAGAGCTTAATTACTCTTTCAATACTAGACTAAATCTTTTAGAAACTTTAGAACAGACTTCTTTACTTATAAAGACTCTTATTCTAGAGTTTAGTAGGCCTAGCTATTATAGATAAGGAGATATAATAAAGTGGGGCAAAATAACCCTTGTAATTTACTTTTTCTTTAATAACTTTTAGAGAACTAGTAGTAGAGCTTAGTGCTGTAGATATTAAGCTCTTATATACTTACTACGCCTTATATTTAATTTGCATAAAAAAATATCAAAGTACACTGGAGTTATTAGAGCTCAAAATCTTGAATTTTACTAGCAAATCTGCCTGGTCCACTCGCTATGCCGGCCCACTCGCTATGCACTTACGTTACATCTTTCTTACACGTGCACGAATTGTGACCAGTCTCTCTGCAGAGCCTACAGTGCCCTTTACCCCTCTTGCCTGTACCTATTTAAACCCTACCTTTACGACTCTCCCCTTTAACCTGCGCCTTAACGTTATGTTGGGCTATTAAGTCCTCTGCCTCTTCCTTTAACAGGTCTCTGCCCTTCTGAATACGCTTCCTTTTGCGCAATTTGCGCTTAGAAGCAGCCTTGTTTAACGCTTTAAGCTGCAGCACTCGGGCTACTAACAACGTCTGCCTATGCAGCAGCATTGCCGTGCCTCTCTGTAGCTAATTAACAATCTCAACTATTAGAGTAGGTGACGATCCTTGGTACCTTTAAATACAATCGCGAAGCAGCGTTAATTAAGCCTCTATCTTATTAGCGTTAGTAGGTGTCTTAGGGTTCTATTAGAGCTCCCTTAAGAGCGGCAGTGTTAGCGTGCGCACCTTAACATCAAGCTTTAATAGCACTACTAATAGGTCACTAGGCACTAAGCCAGTTGCTCTGAAGCTTAAGAGGATATTTGCCTTCAAAAACGCCTTCTTAAATACCTCCCTAAGGGTTGCGATAAAGACTTTCTTGTTAATCTGGCTAATATAGTTAAGCGCTAAGACTCTAATCTCCTTACTGTATGCCCGCTTTAAGGGGGCAAAATAACCTACATTAAGTAGCTGTAGGATATAAGATAAATAAGGAGGCATACACAGGGTAATTATCTTATTCTCCTTACAAAGATCCTAGAAGGCAAGCGACTTGTAGCTCTTATGGCCGTCAAGTATCAGCAGCACGTAGCTACCTACCCTCTAGCCCTAAATCTGCTTAACAAAGTGCCTTAGCTAGGCTACACTAATGTCGTTTGTAGTCTAGCTATTGTCACTAACCCTAATGCGCTATTGGGGCTTTAGATTAGGGTACTAAGACTTGTCGTGGTTCTTTGCTTTAAAGACAAGGTAGGGCGCAATTGCCCAGCCTATTGCGTTAATTGCAGCAATTAACGTTACCCACTCACGGTCTCCCTGCTAGACCCTAATAGGCTCAGAGCGTCTCTCTGATGCAGTAACTACTTTGACGCAATTCCTAATGCCTATAGTAAAGCCAGTCTCGTCAAAGTTGTAGGTATCTTCGTCCTAGATGCCGTACTTAGCCTTAACGTTCTGTACCAGGTTAAACCAGGGCCCGATGACAGCTGGGTCGCTGCAGAGGACTCTCTGGCAATCCCTCTGTCAAGTCATACGCGATTAGAGTCTAGGCTCGCGTTTAACAAAGTTTAAGGCCTATCGTAGGCCAACAGGGCCTGCATCGCGTGCAGCGCGCAGTTGATTAGCTATATCTTTAACCCAACAAAGCGTTAGGCTAGATCCTTGCTAGTTAAGCTTTCTTATGTACTTCACAAGGGTCTGCTCCTCTGCCTTAGTAAGATTTGATGATTTGGGGTAGGTATCGCGTGTTGATTGCGTTCCAGCGCGTCGGCGGCAGAGAGTTGCCTCTAAGACCTTGTAAACTACAGCAGCACGTCGCACGCTTAGTTCTTGAGGTTTTTTAATTGCTTGGAGTGCAAGGTCAATTCTCTCTTCATTTAGAAGTAATTCAAGGTCTGGTAGTTAATCTATTAAGGTTTGAAGGTTGGTAGGCCTAACAGCTTGTTAGGGTGCGTCACTCGCTTATCCGCGTCACTCGCTATGCACTTACGTTACTAGACAAGGCAATAAATAAAGTAATTAGTACTAACCTAATACTAGTTAAAGAATCTATAACACTACTAATAGTAGGTACTATAGAGCTAAAGTAATAGACCTCTCTAATATTAATAAGGGACCTAGATAGTAGAATAGAAAGAAACTAGGTAGTAATAGGAAGCATAATAAGTCTTTAGTAACTTTTTATAGTTATAGCAAACAAGGCTACATTGCTAGAGACTATTATTTAAAGAATAAAGTAGTTAGACAACTTAACATGCTAACTAACAGCAATTGTAATAACGCTAAGTAGGAAGTAGTTACTTACAGCTGTTATAGGCTAGGCCCTAGATGTAAGACTATATACAGAGCAGACCCTACGTACAAGCACGTAGGCTACTAAGAGACTAGCTTCTAGCTTAGCACTAGGATATATCTTGTACAAGAAGAAGCGCATCCTTTTCTTTCTCTATCTTTCTGCTTCTGTAGTTAGGACGAATGCATACTCGTTAGCAGGCCTCTTTAACCCTTAACAACAGCATAGGTTAACTTATAAAGGATCTAGAATTAGATAGAGATTATATAGAAGGTAGAGATAAGACCTAGTATAACCAGACTCTTATACCTTACTACTCTGCAGAGAACTTAGAGTTTTTAGCTAAATATAATTACGCTGTTACACAACTTATTAATACTAAAGCAAAAGAACTTGCGCAGTAATTACTAGGTTACAACTACAATTAATAAACGTACTACATTAAACACTGCTAGATTTGTTATTGCGAACATATAATAATAAAAAACTAGACTTACAAACTTAATTTTGCCTAAGCCTACCTAGCCTAGGCACTTACTAATACTACAGCCAGTAAAGGACTAGAACGCATTTAGGAAGAACTATAGAAATTCCTAAAGGGCTACTGTAATTAAGTAACACAGACAGAGAACAAGCCTTTCCCTACTACGCAGATAAAGAAAGACTACAAGATAGCCCTAATTGCTATTAACAACCTCTTTAAGTCAGAGCAGAGATAGGATTAACAGGACGTAGACGACTAGGCAACTATAATAACTACACCCTACTCTACTAAAAATAACAAAAAACAACTTAGTTATATACTAGCTATTTACTACAAAGAATTATACACTTATATACTAGACTACTAGAACCTACAATACCGAATATTAATATAAACAGCCTATAACTACAATACATGCACAATCTACTATTAATACAAGAACATAGCAGGATAGTTTCTAAGTAAACTACACAGATATCGCTACTAATAGCACAAGTGCCTAGACGACAAATACAAATACTATCTAACTAACAAGCGTTAGAAAGACTACTTTCCTAATAAAGATAAACGCGAAGCAGTACTTAAGTATATTATTATTAATAGCAACTGCACTAACAAGTTTTAGCAATAATACCTAAATAATAAACATTAACAATATAAGCAAGACAAGGAGACTTATAGTTTTAGTAATAAAAAGTCTTTTTTAGACTAGTAAGATAGCACTATAATATACAGTCTCTTAACACTATTAGAACAAATTTGCTTATTAAGCTACCTATTAAACTAAACAGAGTAAGTATAACAGCACTATTAGACTTAGGATTATAATTAAATTATATCTCTTTACAAGCTGTATAGCAAGCTAGACTTAAGCCTTAGCTAAAGAAGGATCTATATCTATTACGCGTTGCAAATAGAGAGCCTATACTGCAGGAATTAGAGATTAACTGCAAGGTATTGTCTGTTCCTATTACCCTAAGCAAGTACTACAAGGAAATAGACCTAGATATTCTTAGAATAGCTACTTACAATATTATATTAGGACTTGTCTAGTTACAAAAGTATAACCTAAAGATAGAATAAGTAAATTACACGCTTTTATTGGATTGTGATTATAGTATACTGTAATTAAGACCTGTGCAGTTTACAATGCAGCTAGTAAATAAGAAGGAGATAGCAATTATCTCATTAACTAAGACGCGCTAAGATAGAGCAGTTAACTGTACAGATACTAACTAGCCTATAGATTATAAAGTAATAGTTAAGGAGTAAAAGAGTGTAACTTCTAATATCCTAGACAAATATAAGAGTTATAAAGAACTCTTCTGCAATAATAAGACTATAACTATTAAAAGTAGCAGCCAACTCTGACCTCTAATTAGAGGTTTGGTATTTCCTACTAGAGGTACTCAACCTCTAGTTAAAGGTAACTGACCTCTAGTACGTAGAGGGAGAGTAACCGGAGCTACCTTAGACAGATTAGTAAGAGTGCACAGATGTACAGTACCCCCTAGAAAACTGTACTACTGTACACAGGATAGCAATCAATTAACTCTAGAGGTATCTACGATACGTCTATTGTACACACTTTGATTCCAATTATCTCTAGGGAGCTTCTAATATCAGCGATTTATTTCAACTATAACAGTATTACTACAGCATAAGCCCTAGGATTACGATATTAAGATCTAGGAAGGAAAGACGCCGACTTTTAGGCTAATATACAGACTATTAGAACAATAACTTACAGTATTACGCAAATACTTAGATAAAAATCTTAAGAGAGGATCTATACAGAGGTTAGAGTTACCTACTAGACACCCTATCTTCTTTATACTAAAGAAAGATAGTAGCAATTAACTATATGTTAAATACTAAAAGCTTAATAACATTACAATTAAGAATTAATACCTGCTACTAAATATTAGCAAACTACAGGATTAATTAGCAAGAGCGTAGTACTTTACAGCACTAGACCTATAAGGGGCTTATAACCTTATTTGCATAAAGGAAGGTAAAGAGTAGAGAATAATATTTAGAACCTGCTATAGGCTCTATAAATATACAGTTATACTATTTAGGCTAACTAACGCGCTAGCTACGTGTTAGGAATTAATTAACAATATATTTTAAGTACACCTAGACAAGACAGTAGTAGTATACCTTAACAACATTCTAGTGTTCTTAAAGACGCTAAAGGAGCACGTTTAATATATTATAGAAGTGCTTAAATACCTATACAAGGTAGACTTATAACTAAAACCTAAAAAGTACAAATAGTATAAGGAAGAAATAGAATTCTTAGGATTTATTATAGGAAGAAACAGAGTTAAGATAAGCAATAAGAAAGTATAAGTTATATAAGATTAGCTAAAACCTACTATAGTTAAGGGAATCTTAGGATTTCTAGGTTTTAATTACTTTAACTAACGCTTTATTAAAGACTACTTTAAGAAGACCTTACTGCTTACTAAACTTATGCAGAAGGATACACTATTTAAGTAGAGATAAGAGCAAGATAACACTTTTAAGTCACTTACACAGGTATATATTAACCTACTAATATTAGCTATATTTAGAAGGAAAAAACTGCTACAAATAGAAACAGATATATTAGATTTAGCACTAGAAGCCTACATTACACAAAAACAAGACAGATAATAGCACCTAATCGCCTACTACTTATACAAGTTCTTAGGACCAGAAGAACACTACAAAATGCACAACAAAGAACTAACGCGATCTACTACTTAATAGCGCACCCTACCAAAATAGCGCACCTTGCTAAGACTACACCTCTTTTAACTACTACTAATAATGCTGTAATAAATTAATCTTAGATTGCTCCCTTATAAAGAGAGGATTAAACTTGCTATTAAAGCTATAAGATCTAACGCGAACCTAAGCCAGTAATGCACTGCTACTATCTACAACGTGCTCAAAACTACCCTTTAAAGGCAACGCGCTAAACCAGCTTCTGAGCGCGTTATCTCCTCTTACTGCTCTAAGCTTATAAGGCAAGAAGAGAAGGTGCTTGTCTAGTATATAAGGAAGCTTAACGTGCGAGGATTTGCCTCTACACTTGCCTACGTGCAAGAGATAGCTAATTAACTACCTGCTGCTTACAGTAGAGACAGGGTTAGAGAAAACTTAGTAAGAATGTTTATCTAGCAGGGACCTAGTATTAAGTCTTAGGTTTTAAGACTAAGGGATTACTAGAGGGTCTTGTGCAGCGACATAGCAATTATTAGTCCCTAGTCTAACCTTATACGCAATATTAAAGCTAAGTATAGTATCCTAGACTAAGATACCTACAACTTTAACAAGACAGGCTTCTAAATAGGCGTTAGAGGGTTAGTTAAGGTAGTAACTACGTCTAAAAGACGTCGTGCACTACTTAGCGTCTAGCCTAGCAATCGTAAGTGTTAAGCGCGTTCTAGCGCGTTAGCGGCAGAGAGTTGTCTTAGGGATCTTGTAGATTACAGCAGCGCGTTGCAAGCTTAGCTCTTAGGGTTTTTTAATTGCTTAAAGTGCAAGCTTAATTCTCTCTTTAAGTAGAAGTAATTCAAGGTCTTGCAGTTAATCTATTAAGGTTTAAGGGTTGGTAGGCCCAACGGCTTATTAGGGCGCGCCACTCGCTATACCGCGCCACTCGCTATGCACTCACGTTACTAATTTCTAAAACATAGAATCTTGATTTGGTACTGAAGAAAGCTTATGAAGACTACTTAACAATACTTGGTACATGATACTAATGTTACAATAACTTTGTAGAATTGCTTCTGTTTGAATTTCCATTTCCTTGAATCAGGACACTGATTCAAGTAGTCAATGTGGAATTGAATTGGCTCAGTAAGGTAAGAAACGATCTGCAGGCGCAGCAAGTTAGGCAAACCTAGAAGCAATTCCTGCAGGAAATTACATGTGCGTTGAGTGCGGTCAAGGGCTATCACTGCGGTACAAATTCGGCGTTATTTACACGAGTGTACGCTTTCTTCTGTTTTAATTCACACGTGCGGTGTCTTTTTAAGGTAGATTTACACATTTGCGGTGTTTTTTTAGCCAAAGTGCGCTTTCTTCTGTGTTAACTTACACAAATGCAGTGTTTATTAACACCGCTTCTTGTGTTTTTTTACACGATTATGTACCGTAGTGTATCTTTGTCAATGCATCTAAGCTACTGTTCTTGACGAGGTCGTTGAGACTCATATTTGCGCTATATTCGAGGAGTCACTAGAGGCGCTACTTCTTTGTCTATAGGATGAGTTGCTACCTGGCTTTAGAGGCTAGGTAGGTACCGTATGGACGCTAGCACGAGGCCACTCTCTGTCTGCAGACTTTCTTTTGAGTGACAAATAACATGAGCACTGATCTTTATACTTTGGTCAACAGTGCTGGAAGAGTTGTGGTGCGCAAACTAGAAGGCAAATAGAAGCCATACGATATCTCTACATGACGTGTTGACGTTCATGATGACCTGTTGCTGGTGTAGCTTGAAGACCTCGGTCTGGATCTTATTTGGATGTTAATTTGTTTCTGTTTGCAACACTGAAATCAGATATCTTATATATCTAAGAGTTATTATCAGCTACAGTACAGCTACTGGTACCTGCTAGCTTCGAATGGTCATCGTTCCGCTCGTGGTGCGGCGCCTCCAGTTTAGCAGGCGAACCTGGCACCACATAAAAGTTTTTCGAATCGATCTCTGCAGGTTTAGAGCTCCCATCCATCTCTATTCTCTGTTTGGGATGATAAAACTTCTTTGAGCCGGTCGAGTGGCCGGACATCTCTGCTATCCTTTCTGAACCGCCCAGGTACCGTGCCTTTCTACTTCTGCGCAGTATGAGGAGACCAACGGGTCCCCCAAGCAGAAATAAACCCAGTACAGCCCCGATTACGGCCCCTGATCTTACACCCGTGCTTGATGAGGACTTGATGCCAAGACTCATTTTCATCGTTGGAGCGAGTGAGAATTCGATGCCAAAATCCACGCCCATAATTGCGGCGACAGACGTGGCATATGAAGCTTGATAGATCACTTGATTGTCGAAAAACCATTCCTGGATCATCTGATAGCCTACCAGACGCAAGGACAGTCAGAGAGCTTCAAACATAAACACACCTTGGACAGCAGATTCCTGTCCACACCGTTGAAACCATTTGTCCGGCACCTTCAACAGTAGACTAGATCAAGTTCAAGGATGAGCTACTGATACATAGTCCCGGACTATAAAGTGGCGTCTCAGGCGCACCTGAGTAACAGGATCGCCAATGTCTCGGTGCAAGAGTTTCGGTTTTTAGTACCATACTATCACAATTGCCGCTCTTGATGAGTATATGCTCGCTCGTGCAATGATTCCCCACTCCAAGAGGCACTTGATCTTTGAGACCTCACGTCGTCGAATGATGCGACGTGGCTACGGATAGAAGCTGATGACCCCCCAGCAGTCGTGTCGTCGAGATGAAACTCGCTGCTTGCGGACAACGGCAGGGATTGCGACGTCTCTTCATCTTGAAAAAGGGCTTGCGTGTCGTCAGACGACTCAGTTACCAAACGCGGCGAGTGCTTGTGGATAACCTCAATACCCCAGTGCTCCTTCCCATCAGCACCAGTGAAGTATCCCATATTAGCTGCCACTGCTTCGTCGTCTTGTTTCACTTTGTTGTTGTGAGGAGCATACGTCACAGGCACAGAAGGAGAGCCAACGGAAACGATAAGGTAGAGTTGGGCTACAAAATAGCAGACAGAGAGCCATCTCTAGGCTGCAGGCTACTCGCTATATAAAGAGGTGTGGCGGCGTAGACAGCCGCTGAAAATGATAGAAACTGCGCTGAGTTGCTATCTAGCTAGAAGGTGACGATACATACATGCCCTGAGACGTACTAGTCCAGGATAGTCAACAGAGGTGACGATCGGGACCTGTAGGACCGACTTGCACCGCAACAAGAGGGGTAGGGGCTGACTAAGCATAGGCTAGTAGCTAGGCTTAGTAAGCAGGAGTGAAAGAAGGGGCTAAGTGAAGGAAGGAGGAGACGAAGAGGTTGAGTCCTGACAGTTGTTCTTGGAGCCACTGCTCTTATCTTCTGTCGTGAGTCGCCTATCCTGATCGCTCGCCCAGCCCTTGAGCGTCTCGCTCGCGTAGACTGCTGCTAGGATACTAGCAGGTGAGTCGAAGTCGCGAGGTAATAGATTTAGGTGACTGTTTTGAAACCAGCAGATGACGGTTGTGAACGCGATAAGAAGTGCAAGGATAGCAATGCTGAGGAACAAAGCTACTGGAGAGATCACTAATGTCTCTGTATGTACATATACCATCCCTAAGATCGCGTCGTCCCGTGGGAGTGCCATCGCAGTGGTGCTCCGTTTAGGGAATTGAGCGATTGATGTCATCATATGTTCTGCAACTCGTCTCGCAACAGCTGACGAGCTAGTAGGTAAGACAATTCGGTAGATGGGGATTCAATAGTTGTGTATATTTCGGTCCATGTTTTGAGTTCATATATCGTTGATGTCGGGCTGACACAACTGCCGGTCATCAAGGTATGTACCCCATCAGATTTCGAGCGGAAGTATGTGCTGAAGCCTGAGTTGCACAGATTTTCCACGCTTGTGACCACTTTGTGGTGAGTTACCGTGCTTTCTGTCGCTCCGAAATCCAAATTCGAGGGAAGAGTTGCACCGATTGGCTCAAATGCCGAGTAGTCATCTTTATAGCCGCTTGTTGTAGATATAAACCACTGGAGGAAGGTAGAAAACACTCGCTGAGTTGCGTTGGATAGTGTCGGAGCCTCGAGTAGGGAGTCGCGATCGTCCCCAGCAAGGGCAAAAGCTGCGTAGCTGAAAGGATCGGAATATAGATCAGGTTCGATGAAACTGAACGGGGTAGGACCTGCGATCCCTTCGGCTTTAAGTATTCCGTCCCCGGTAACAAATCCTTGAGCATTACAAGCACCAAGCATAGCGAGCTGGAATAGATATCCCCAGCTGACAGTCCGGTTGAAGGCTTTGAATTGATCGGTGCCCCAGCCACCAGGTTGATCCCACGAGTCTCCATAGTATCTCGTTTCGTCAGCATAATGCCGTTCAAACCGATTCGACCAGCCATGCTCAGCTGGGGCAATGTCCTCGAGGAGCTCATAGTGCGTTAATCTTCCATCCCCAACGTCCAGTGTTATACGCGCCGTCGTTATTTCCAAGATGGGTTGGCAATTGAGTGCCTGGACCTGCGGTCTTTCGGAAAATATGAGCCGAGGAGGCGGGTCAAAATTTCCCTCGCTGATGCCTGGGAATTTGGCATTGTATCGATAAGGATAGCCTGATTTCGTCCAAAGCACGGTGAAGTTCTGCAAGTACTCAGGATTGTACAACGGGAGTCCCAACTCGGACGACGAGCTACAATTGAAATGGAGCCACTGTCCAATGTTGACGATGTCGGGCTGTTGTCCACTATAGCCAGGGAGATTGACCACCCGCACCCTGGAAGTGAATTCAAATCCGACCGAGACATTGGGTCTAGTCTCAGGTGTTGTTTGATTGTAAGGCAAAATGTCTGTAAAATTAGATATTTTGGACGATCCATCGAGATGGCTGGTCGATTGGCGTGCATTCGAGACGCCCTCTCAGTCCGCGGGCGACTAAGGAAACATTCATCGACGCCAGATTGTCACCATGTCTCTGCTTGAATCGACCAGGAACATCTGCTGAGATTTTTCGCAAATCAACAGGCGGGAAGCTCCAGCCATCTTTACTCCAAGCTGGAGATGAAGCACCAAATGCCAGCTCAGATAGACTGCCATATACCCAAGATGTCTGATACTGATTTCCTCCGTAGACTTTTTGGGCAACTCGTGGATAGGCGATACTCTCTTCCATGCGGTAAATATATCTCTTATCTTCGAAGACATGCGGAACAGAGCGTAATTTGTATTCTGCAGCTAGAGACACATCAAAGTCCATGACGCCAAGTTCTCGGCTGCAGAGTGCTGCCATCGATATCTGTAAGATTTCAGACGTCAAAGTGCCAAAGGTGACTAAAAATAGCAGCCAATGCAGTCTTTGCGCTGCCACAATGGTTATCCACGCAATCGGCGATGTGACATATGATATACACGGAGACTTTGCCGACCCTGGACTCGCGGAAACTACCATAGTTAGGAACGGAGTCAGACGTCTGTAAGCTCCGTCGATGGTCATCCACCAAAGCTTGATACCAACAGCTATCAGTGTGGGAATGACACTATACGTAGCCAGCATGGTTACATTTGCCTCGCCAAGCTTTATATCAGAACTGTAAAACAAAAAAAAAAAAAAAAAAAAAAAAAAAGGCTACTTCGTACAGTGGTTGCCCCTTTGAAAGAATATACACCGTAGTAAGAGCTTCAAGAACACAGCTCAAATACAGCGTAAGGAGAAAACCAGCCCTTCGGCGCAGGGAGAATGGTCGCCAGTCCGCGCTGCGGGATTTCTCTGACTTCGGGAAAGCTCTTTCGAGTCGGGTAGGCTTGCCGGTCTGGTAATTTAGTTGCCCATCGTGCAATGAAAACACCTTCTCCACCAAAGCAGACTTGATCTCTTCTGCAGTTGCTCGGTCCAACCCATTGAAATTACCAGTAGTTGCGGCATCTCTCAACAACGAAGCAGCTGTAGAACTCTTGCTAGAATCCATGCTTAAAAATAGTAGTCTTCTTCCACTGCTTACAGATAGTAAGAGAGTTGCAGCTGCGATAGATAAAACTAGGAAGATTGAACCCATCGCTATTCCGACACCGCGACTTACAATCAAACGAACTTGTTCGGTAGTAATTGAGCCTTGAAAGGTGTAAGAACTATTTTCTTGAGTCATCTCGTCAATGGTAGACAGAAGAGCCTCGCCTAAGAAGCGCTGCTTAACGATGGTAGCCTGCCTAGTCATTTCCACAGGATCCATTTGCATGAGATGGTCAACATCATAGTTTCGAGTGGCAGCTAATATCAGTGCTGGTCCTTCAAACTCCGCGTTGACAAGATCATTGCCCAAGTAATTTTCATTTCCCAGGGTTGGTCGCAGATGATTCGATCCTGTCTGGCTGATGAATTCCTGCTCAAATGCCGTGATGTTCATGAGCGTCAAGTTTTCGATCGCCTTGGCACTCGCAAGTACATCTTGATCGACGGAAACGCGGGCTTGCGACGCCATGTTGGTGACTGTCACCGGTGCGTGAGTCGATAGGTAAGTCGTATTGCAGACCTGTCCCGCGACGTAAAAGTTCTCATAGGCTGGCACTTCGATACCAGTTGAGTTTTGGTTTTTAGAGCAAAACATGAAGTATTCTCGGAACTGCTGTGATGTACAAGCATCTAGGAAGACGGAGGACGATGTTATCTGTATAGCGTTAGATAACTCTATGATACAATCAAGCGTGCCCGCACATTGATTCGGCCCCATGAGCCTCCCCTATCGTAGGATCCGCATTTGTTCCAACCCCAGCTCGGTGCAATGACTCCACAGCCATCACTTATCAGTAGATAAGTACGAGGGTGTTCATCAAGATTCTCGGTTATATTGATCTTGGACACCATGGGTTGGCAATGAGGCCTTAAGCTCACAAGGGTCGAATTGCCAGTTCAAATTTGTCGCTCCGGTGTTAATGTAGCAGAGAGCGAAACATTGGCTAGACTCGAGGGCCAAAAAGGAATCACGCTGTACCTGTCTGTATTCCATGCAGATGTCGAGACGTTGAATATGATATTGGACACCGCACGAAGATAGGTAGCATCGCCAACTTGTAAGAGGTTAGACACGACATTGAGCGGTTTTACTGTCATGAAGAGATTTCCTTTGGTCGAGGTGGTGCTTGCAGTATCCAGGAGTCCAGCGGAGAGCGGATTGATCACGAGGGAAGACGCGAGACTCGCAACAACGGACAACAGAAGGGACCATCGAACGCCATTCAGTCGCTTCCTAGCCCGTACCGCATCGGCAATGTGACTCCACCACATCTGGTCTCGCTTCAACAGTGAGTCCTCTGCTTTCGAACCGGTGACTCTTGAAAGTAGAACCCAAGGTTCTGTCCGAATTACGTCCGCAACAATAGGCGCCCGGAGTAACGTATACAAGACAGGGACGAAGGTCGGAAGAAACTTCTTCCTGAAGTTAGAGCCACCGCTCGAGCCAGCATTGGCAAGACCATTCTTGTGATGCGATACTGAAACAAGCACAAAGCAGCAAATACTCAGACACAGGGACAATTCTGTTAGACTGAGTAGAAAAGTTTTTTTTTAAGGACGTTGGGATCCATTAGGACTCTCCAGGATCTTCAGTTGGGTGTTCCGGACCAGGTAGTGGGGATGATGGCAGCGAGTGCATTTTCTGCAATAGACTTCTGCTAGAGCTCTCGGCATGACTAACAGATTCGTACCGTTCTTGTTGAGAAATCCCGCGTCGTGATAGTCTTGTAAGTCCAGGATTAATGTATAGCTCGATGCTGGACTCGAGTCGCGGAAACAAAGGTAAGCTGGTGGCTGAGCAATTGGGGAGATCGCGAGATTAATCCATAGATTGTGAAAAGCCATATGCCAATTGGAAGTACTGCCTCTACTTAAGAAGTAATAGACTTGCGTAATTCGAAGTAAAGGTGCATGCAGGATGACAACCTGGGAGGTTCGAGGGGCTGCGGATGATCTGAGTCAGCGTGAATAGTCCCACAGCTTTTGACATGTGACGAAATCAATCTGACATGTACGACAAGGCTGAGACAATTGATCACCACTTTCCTATCTGCGGTGCGCATTCAACCGTGCTCACTACAGGCACTTTAGATGATGGTCCAAAGTGACGCGTTGCTTTACTTATGTCGCACATTTATTCCGACGTCTAGTAGCATCAGGCTGAGACTCATCCACAAATCTTCCATTGGCCCCCAACACACAAACCTAGCAAATGCGACCTATCGGTGCAATAAGTTTGAGTCGGGGCAGACATACTGCGGTCATGCTGACTTTGTCACAGCTTGCGTCCCATCAGATGGCCGAACTTAGTGTAGGCAGAGTATACACACAACTCAATAATGTAGAGGATCTACGTAGTGTAAGTTGTGCCTACTGTCCCAAGTACCGTATTAACATAACTACTGCTGTGGTCAGTAGCACTCACCGTTTGCCAGTATCCCAAAAAAGCTAAAGTCTGTAGTATCAACTTATCCCGGGTCTCCTCGGTGCAAGCTGCAACCACAAAATTTGGAAACAATTTGGATTGCTTTGCTCATTTTAGAAAGGCTTGGTAAGGCTGAGGGTAACAATCAGACCAGGCTGGGTCTGGAGTTTGCCTGGCAGTTTATGGGTTGCAATCGCTCAGCCTTATTGCAAGTTCTCAAACGACCACTGTCCTCGTCGTAACCCAAAAGCCTGGTTTGCTCATGCAAAATAAGTCTATCAACTTAATAACTCTCATACTATCTCAACACCTCGGAACTCATCGGTAGCAGCTGAGCAGTGATAGTTTGACATGTTTACGAGACGAGGCCAGCGTTTGACGAACAAGGCTGAAGTAAACATGGATTTCCATAGTCACTCACTGAAACAACCGAGAAATACTTCTTCTAGCAACAGATCTCCATCAACGCTGCACCATCTCCTCGCAACGAGCCAACCACATCGCCCCGAATGTTTTTCTCGTCAGTACACCTCATGTGCGAATGCTTCAGTGCCCTCTTTGAGTGCATCTATAGCATCTTCGACTGCATATTTGGATGGATCTCACGGTTAGGCTAGTTTCCGACATGTCCTCCTGTGATGTGGAACCTGTGGATGGTTCTATCAAACTGGAAGCAAGATATAGCTTGGCCGGGGACCACTTGGTTTAATTCGAGATACATCATTGATAGCAAGAATCTTAATGCTTGCTATTAACCTGGAACAAAACGACGCAGGTTTCGGGCCCGATGTGCTTGCATCTGCCGCTTGTATTTACAAAATCCGTAGTCTGTGTGAAGCAAGCATGCCCGGTAGATCTGAAAACATGCCCTGACATCAGCTGGTACAATGTGTAACGTCAGCTGCACTCCAAAGTGATCACGACCTGTTAGTGAGCTAGTTGTATTGGAGATATTTTCATTGCCCTAAAGGAATGCACCCAGTCAACGAAAGACTTCCGCAGTAACGCCAATGACATAGCAAACAGTCCCTGCCCAGATAGCAGTCTTCACAACGCCACTCACACTACCCTTCCCCTTCTCCGTGCGTTCTTCCTTGGACTGCGACCTGCCTCGCTTCTTCGATGCTGCTTCCATAGCAGCCGAAGCCTGTCGCCTTTCCTCAAAATCTTGTGCAAGCTGCTCACGACTTTGCTCAACGCCGCTGTAGCCTGTCGGACTGAGTCGTGGGGTTCCATCGATTGGATTTATCTGAGCACTGACGGGTACTGGGCCGGACTTGACAGGGTGCGTGCTTAGAGTCTCAAAAACCCGAGTAGATGATGTTCCATCGAGAGAATCCCGGAGAACAAGCATGTGCCTTCTGACATTGACCACTTCCAATCCAGGCGTGATGTGTGAGATGAACACCTCAGGGTGCTTCAGTGTAGAGAGTGCCTGGTGGATTGGTAGAGCCGCAGTAGTATCACGTGGAGGCCCGCTAGTTGACGTGGTGATGCTCAGCTTGTCGGCCCGAGGATCATAGATCAAGATAGTGTAATGCGTATGCAGATTGCTGCCCGGAGTCAAACCCTGATCTGACTGTGTATCCATATTGTCTGGCGCTGTTGCTGACATATCGTCATGAGATGAATTGCTCCGGGTGGGCCCGGCAGTGGGTACAAGAGTAGAAGAGTCCTCACCGATAGCTTCAGTTGCTGAAGCTGTAGGGACGTTACCTTCGATCGCATACATGGAGCCCTGGTTGTTATTATGATTGGCCTCCTGGGTTGACTCCATATCTTTCGCAGTATCCACAGCTTGAGAGTGGCTCTGGTCTTCTGTAGACACATTGGTAGTTATCGAATCTTTCGTCCCGTTGTTCACGTCTCTCTCGATTTGCTGCACCTGAAGTTGCTTGCTTGTTGTGGGCCCACAGGAATTTTCGTACGTGTTGCGTACTTCTCGAACTAAACCTTGGTCTACCTCAAATTGTTCGCAACCCTTTGCTTTAACGGCTTTTGTTTTTAAGCTCTCGAGCTGGCTGGTAAAGGGCCTGAAAAGGCTATGGGCGAGGGGACTCGACTCCTCAAAAGCTTTCCGAGGGGCAGGCTTTAACTCTCTTGCGTAGCCATCATCTGATAAGCCTTGCATTGCTGCCTTGAGCGACTGCACCTCGTCGATCAGAGAAGCTGCAGCTGCTGTTTCGGCCAAGAATTTAGTGCCTGCGGTTGTGCGCATTGTAGAGTCCGATTCTACCGGCGACCTGGGAACTTCAGGTTCGCTTGCAAGCGATGATTTGGAAAGAGCTTCGTCAGCGGGCTTTAGTGAGATCCCGTAAGTCTGTATTGCGTGGTCCATCAATCGAGCGAGAGCCAGCTGTGTGTCTCTCAAGGTCGTTAAATGTGTCAAGGTCTCACTGTAGCGCTCAGCCTTGTTACGCTCAACGCGCACTTCGTCAAGTCGCGCTTGTGCGCTCCAAGTCAACATCCGAGTCAACGTATGATTCTTGTGCAGGATTCTCGATGCAATGCCGAGTCGCCTCTTGAACGCGTTGGTAGCCTTCTGGATCACTTCGCTGTCCAAGTCGCGAAGTGCTTGACATGCCGACTGCAGCTGCTTCTCAGTCCTTTCGTAAGTAATGCGCAAGCGTCGATCCCTGATCACCTTGAGGTTCTTTGGCATCTCTGTGCCATGTACTGTCTTGTGAGGCGTTCGCAAGCGCAAGGCTGTGTGCTCGACTTTGCGTTCATCATTCTTGAGTTGTTCCAACAGACCTTTGCACATGGGAAGATCAGTCTCTAGGTCATCGGTAATGACCTCCCTCGCGCGGCGTCCTTTAGCAATGCCTGCCAGCTGCTTGATGAATTGAAGATCTGCTTCTGTTGGTGCTCCTGCTTCAATCGGGTCCTGCCAGAAGTGTTTTGCGAGCGATGTACCACCTTCTTCAATCCATCTCCTCATACGATGGATACTGGACTCCATTTGAATTGGCTCGGACTGTGATGCCTGTGGGTTTTGCTCAACTTCGTTCGTTACTAGCTCAGCTGTTTTTGCTGCAGAATTTGCTCGCTCGAGTTCCTGCTGTGTTCGTCGCACATAGTGATTATTCAATACATGGCCTTCGACAACCTCGTCGAGCGCTGGTGACTTAGCCATAACGTAGCCTGCCTCTAGCTTCTGTCGGTCTCGCTCTATCCCTTCGTCACGTGGATTGTTTTGATGCTTGTGACCCATTGCTGCTCGTATCTCATCCGCAGTCAGCAAGTCAAGATCTTTGGCAGGTAATTTACGAAGTTTTTCAGATTTCAACTTTGTATCAAAGTCTGAGTCCACTTTGAATGTGCCATCATCGTTGGGCGCCGAAGCTGCCTTTGACCCTACAGACAACAGACCTTCAAATGGCCCTTGCGACGTCTTTCCGATAGAGTTGCCTTCAGTTTCGGGCTTGGGTTGAGTTTTTGGGTAAGGGTAATTGTCTACCAATGCTTGTATGGAGGGTATCGTAAAAGCCCCAGAGCTGGGGACGACTTTTGCTGCTGTATCGGTACCGGTCATTGGGGATGTTCTTGACCTTGACACATTGGAATCACTCGATACACTGCGTCTCTGTAAGGATGTCTGTCTCCATGACTTGCTGTTGTCATTATCATTGTTGACTTCTGGCTCAGTGCCGAAGAATGCATCAATGAAAGTGGATTCGCGATTGATAGCCTCTTTGGCCTTTGTCAAACTGCCTGGGGATCCCGTAGACGTGTTTGGCCGTCGCATAAGTAGATTCTTTGAACCGATATTCGATTCTCGTCGCGCGGAGTTGCACAATCCCGACCCACCATTTGCACTCTTGTCGAATTCAGGTGCAGATGCGACAGTTCTATCCAGCTCAATGGCTATTGTCGTACGAGAGTCTTCACGTGGTCGTCGCAGATCTGAGGGCGATACGATCCCAAACTCATCGCGCTCGTATTGTGTTGTCCGTATGTCTGGTTGTGGAAAAGTGGGCCTACGTTTGACAGAAGACTGTTCGTCTGCGTGGATCCCCAGTCTGGGCCTGTCTCCATGAATGCGTCCTACATGCTGTCAACCCTACTCTCCGAAAAATGCAAAGACATCTTACCACCGCTGGGCTCCTGGGGGCCCGTCTCCTGCAACATCCACTTCGGGAATGTCTTGTACACCCACTCCCAATCTGTAAGGCCTTTACCTCTCAGCATGTCCTCGCTGGCCCCGAACAAACCTCTATATGGATGTTCCTGTAGCATCTTCCTCCATCTTCTATACCGTTGTACCTGCGACCACTCCTGATCTGTCATGCCCTCTGGCCTTGTTACGCTATCGTGGTCTTGGTACCGTGCCGTGCTCAGCGGCGTGCGGGAGCAGGATCGTGTCCGTAGTGTTGCTTCGTGATCGCGAATAACCCGTTCAGCATAACGGCGGGCCGGTGAGCGTGCCCAAACCGAGGGATCGTGGCGCCACCAGGCCATGGCGAGCTATAGGGGTCGAGTGTGTATTATAATAAGATGGCGGAATGCGTGTTGTGTAGAATGGCGTCAGGAGTCACGATTGTTGCAGTAAGCCTGTGATCCAGTGTCCCGTACACGTTCGATGCCTCTGATAAGGAGGTAAGCTCGTCGTGCCTGCCTGAATATGCGATAGTAGCTATGTCAACCTGAACACGGTACGTTTAGTCATGGAACAAGGCGGCAGTGCAATGAGCACCCGTAGCATAGGGTGTATACATGTAATGATAGATCCAAGGTAAAGGTAGTGCTGTGTTACAACAAGAGCGAGAGTTGTAGCCCATAGCTAGAGGGTGCGCCATCTACCGGTATCCCCGCGCGTACATCGTACCTAAGCTTCCACCTATCATCCTGCGCGGGGTATCATCAGCTGCCGCTTGACCGCGGCGTTAACGTCACGACTTCCGAGCAAATACACATCAGCAATCAGCGCAAACCTCGGATGCAGCATAAGATATTGATCTCGCATATATTGTGGTGATGGACGCGTCGTAGTGGAAGTGGATGCGCTGATAAGGCGCCAGCAAGACGATAAGGCAGTCACGCTAGCCTCCCAGCGGATGTCTATCCGAAAGTAGTACAGCTCTCATCGTTGTTGTGCTATACAGACTTCCCACTTTCTTTACTCCCTAGCATCAGCATTCGCAATCCTTTGTCTGGATTGCTGTGTGATGAATTATCACGGAATTCCTGCATACTGGAAATATTACTGGTCAGTCCTCATGTCGGTCAAATGCAGTGATCGGCTCAAGGTCACTCGAATCCAAACAGCACACAGCTGTGGTGTTTCGTTTTCCCGGTCAAAACATTATGGTTCTTATTTGATATACAACGTCAGACACTAGAGATTTATATAACTCTGCCGAAGCACCACAATACTCTACGCCGACGCCGTAGCCGTTGCCGAGCTGACAGGCAGCGAGACAGGCATGGGCGTCCCCGACGCGGATGCTGAGGATGATCCGCCTCCGCTTCCGCCCTTCTGTTTCTGAACGGTAGCCTGAACGACTTGGCCTGCGCAACACGTTAATAAGAGCTTGAAATGGACGCGAGAGGCTCCGAACGTACCAGCTGTGTTTGTGATAACATCGACGAGCGCATCCAGCGGCTCGTAGTTGTAGGTCTTCTGGGTAAGACCCTGGCCAACCTGCTTCACGGTGCCTGCGACCTCCGTCATGTTCAACTGCAGGAACGGTCAGTCTGTGGAGCTATCTTTGGAAGAAGACTCAATTACCTTGAAGTTACCCACGATCTCCTGGAGAGCATCGCCGCCGGCCCCAACAACCTCCTGGACGATGTTGCCGAGATTGTCAACCAAGAAGTTCAGCGTCTTGCCGCCCTGGGTGATGGAACCAAGCTACGAATGTCAGCGAGTCTGCTTGGATATCTTGAAACTGATAAACTACTCACCAGTCCATCTACGGCACCGATGACCTCTCCAACCAAGTTGGTAACATTGCCAATCAAGCTAAGGAGAAGAGGGTTTAAATCCAGGGAATCGAATACACGCTCGACGATCTCGACCAAGTTGCCCAATCGGACCACAAGCTCAAGGTTGACATCAACATCAGCGATAGTGATGTTAACCTTCTCGACCGAGACCATAACTCCGGCATTGACTTGGACAAGGCCAGCAACCTTGGCGTTCAAGTTGAGATCGGCTTGCAGCTTCTCTACAATCAACTCAATGCGTCCAACATGGAGTTCGGGAACCTGGAGAAGAACATCGGGAACGGTGGAAGTCTTGGAAACACTGGGAGCGGACGTGGTGGGTGTTCTGGTGTTGCTGGAGGCAGTCGCGCTATCGGTGGGCGAACTAGCAGCACCACCCGTCGCGCTGGCAGACGCGGTGCCTGTGATGGGCGGAGTGTCGACTGAAGCCGCCGAGCTGGTTTGCGCAAACACCTGCGCTGCAAAAGCGAAAAGGAAAGTAACCAACAGGAGACGTATAGAGAGCGACATGTTGGCGTTTGCTTGCTGCGACGAACGAGGGAGGGGGGAAAACGGGACAGGCGACTATATCGGCGCGACGAACAGCAAGCTTACAACTGAAGAGAAGAACGTTTGCGATCGAACCATCGGTTAAAGCGAACACGCATCGCGAGTCAAACGGTTATGCAACTGCCGTGTGGTCCAGATGGCCAATCTCGGGTAAACCCCTGAAACAGCCTACTAGCCCTAGGACCCGCGATCAGATCAAGGTTTTGCGCCTCAACGGCGAGCGGGCCTGGGGAAAATAGGATTCTGGAACTCGCATAGAGCACGAGAAATCCTGCTTTCGAGCTATAGCACCTGTTGTTATTGGCCGTATTCGACTTCGTAATTTCACGCAAGGTTGCTTGCGGCTTGACATCGCATCATGCCAATTACAGATCCTTGCTGTTAATCCACCACCTTGCCGCATACAACTGCGGATCATGCCTTGACCTTTGGTTTTCTTGTTGTCCTGTCGCTGTTGAAGCTGCTCGTCGCCGCACTCATTCCCAGCAGCTTTCCCAGCCGCGTCCTCTCTTTTAGGTACACCACAATCGTTTCCATTGTACCGCATTTCCTCAACCAATATGCGTGTCTTCACCACAGTACTTGCGGCATTGCTTCCATGCGCAGCGCTTGGGCAGTCAGTGGCCGATAGCGATGGCTACACTGGCTACAAACTCGACATCCGTGACGGCGGCGATGATGAATCTGTCGTCTACGAGACTGCGAACACCACGCCTAACGTCTCCGCTCTGAACCCCGAGCCGGATGTCATGCTCAACGCTTCGGTCCACGTGGGCGAGATCTACGTTGGCGTCGACAATCTCACTGCCAAGATCAACCTGGACGCGCAGGTCTTGTCATTACTCCAGTTCAACGCCGGTGTGGACCTTTCTATCGACAAGGTCTCGCTGACCATCCAAAACGTGACCGCAAAGGTCTACCTGGAGGCGCGCCTGGGCAACCTCGTGAAGATGGTCGGCGACGTGCTCGACAGCATCGACCTGAACCCCGTCATCGCCGAGCTAGGCAATGGACTGGGCAGCATCATCAACGACACGGCCGGATTGATCGGCGACGTCACCGACGGTCTCGGCGGATCAGGATCAGGTTCAGGTTCAGGCTCAGGATCCAACTCGACATCCGGCTCGTCTTCTTCTGCAGCAAGCAAGCGATCGGAGGACCTGATGCAATTCGACATTGTCAACAACATCCTCTTCTCCAAGAACGACTTCTCCGGCAACACGCACACCCGGCGCGTGCTCAAGCAGAACGGAGACATCGTCGAGCAGAAGCTGAACAACTACGGCTCCATCTCGAATGAGAAGGTCGTCGGCAACTACGCCAAGAACATGCGCTTCAACGGCTTCAACGAGAGCGTCACGTTCAAGGGCGAGGAGGTCAGGGAGGAGGAGTACGTGTACGAGCCTTTCAGGGGCTTGTTCTCTATCGTCGGCGTGTTCAAGAGCAAGACTACGGGCGAGGTGGTCGGTACGCAGCTGCTGGCTGAGGCGAGAGGAGGGGGAACTGCGAACATTGGAAACGTGGAGGAGTTGAAATAGTAGCAACGAGTTTCATGTAATACAGTAATGTTCTATTCCCGACCCTGGGCCATGCAATTCGTCATCTAGGTTTGCACTTGTGCAAAAAACTGCTGCTTGATATTGGTACCGCACGATGAATGTTGATGGAAGAACAGAGTGGAGAACGAGATTGATGGATCCGAGCTTGCTTGCAGATATGTACTAGTTCCAATCGGGACGGTGAACACGGTGAATGTCACTTCCGCCAGAGGTGACGATACGAGTGCTCTCCCTAACAAACACGGCGTGGATCCCACACAGGAAATTAACTTCAAGACGGGAATCACCGTATCTGAAACTGTAATAACTGGAGATGATCGAACTTAGAAGACAGAGATCATACTTCAGTATGTACTAGAGCGCCATCGGGATGTGTAAACTTAAAACCCTCCGGCTCCCCTCACGCGTTGAACAGCACCAACAACGCCCTTGACCCAAGAGAACTTGCCAGGATCTTTACCGATCGCATGTTCGACTTCGTTGCCGTGTTCATCCCTCCAGATCCCATCCTCCTGCGAGGCCAGGCCGTAGAGGTGAGTATCTAGTAGTCATTAGCCTGGAATAGGCAGTCGCTAGCGAGTCACGACTTACTCTGGTTCCTCCTGAGTTGATCCAACCAGTCTCGGCATATCTCATAGGAATCAATCATGATGTTGACTTCCATAGAGTGGAACCACGACTGCGTGTCTTGGTTGCCGTTGCCTTGGATGCCGACGTGCTCATCTACAATCATCAGTTTGACTGTTGCTAAGGGTTAGTCAAGTCAAGCTCCAGATCGAACACCGGCTTACTGTGACAACTCCTCGCCTTCAATTTATTATGCAGAGGCGTGACTTGGTCCTTGGCGACATAGTAGTGGACACGCAGGTTCTTTCTGTGCTCATCGCTGAGACCGGTGTACAGCTGATTTGCCGCCATCTCGTTCACGCCACCCTGGAACGGAAGCAGCTCGCCAGCATCGTTGTAGCCTAGGCATACGTAGTAAGTAACTTCAATGCCTCGGCATGCCGCTTCTTTCAAAGCAGGCAGTAGCGGAGCAGCATTCAAGTTTGGAGTCTGTATGAATATTGATGTTTGGGAATTCCGAATCGCAGCCAGCCAAGCTTCGTTCTGGGGTACATTTACGCACTCATGATTTGGTGCGCCCCAAGGTCGTCGGTTCACCATTGCAATAGGGAATGCTTTGTGCGACTGATGCGGCCTAACCGGTACCATATCATCTGTCGGGTTGCATGGTGGTGCTGTGCCCTTGCGGTCTTGCTTGGTGGCAGCGTCTGATAAGTAAGGGTCAGTCATCAGATGTACAGGGCCAGTTAAGAATATTCTTACTGAGGTATCGAGTTACTGCATCCATCTTCGTGTCTCCATCGTCTGAAGACAACGCGGTCTGCATACGCTCAACTTCAGCCGCGATATCAGGACTATACCCCGTGTCCCTTTCGCGTGGCAAGGAAGAGTTGTCCTTATTTCCTTGTGAGTTGTCATTCAGAAAGCTATCTCGGCGTACTCGCAGGCCACCGTTTTCGTCGAACAGAGCTCGGAAAGAAGGCTCGTTGAAGACGGTGACGTGCTTGCTGCTGGCTGGTTCGTTCAGAGACGGTAGTGGTGGAGTAAGACGCTTTGCCCAGGCAATGAGTGCGGTGTCGTAGACTGAGTTCACAATGTCTCCTTCTAGGTGCGTCATCATCTCAAGGTTGTCGTTATCCTGGATGTTGTTGCTTTGTACAACTGCCATCCTGCGATCTACGACCATAAACTTGGAGTGGAACGTGCCCAGCATCGGACGGTGGAAGTTTTGCACTTCCATGACAAGGTGTGGTACCTCTTCAGGCGAAGGAAGCTTGACGGCATCGGCAGTGTACTGTTCTTTCGACATCATCTGATGGTTGTCGATGACCTGCTTGATGTTTCCACGGTCATACATGATCTTGACAACGACTTTCTCGCCCCGCTCACCAGCACGTCTTGAAAGCTCTCTTAGAGCGTCAGTGATTATCGATGCCGCCCCAGAAGCGATCCAGAAGTTGGTTGCAAGGAAGACCTCCCTTTCTGCTCGGACAATGAGGTCCGCCATGTGCCGGCAAATGACAGGCACTGGAGCGATGACAGTGACGGGAATTACTCCGTTGCTGCCCATCAAGCTCGGACTGACCACTCCAGCAAGCGGATCATGCTCAAGCGAACATAGAGCAGCATGGTAGCACTGCAGAAACAGCTCGCTGGGATTGCTGTCGCCCCATTTTCCGCATTCTCTTGCTCGTTGAAGTTGTGCTGGACTCATGGGTTGGCGCAGGTGAGACGCATGCTTCATTAGAGCAACAGCCTCTTCTCCATATAAGTGCCCCGCGAGCTGTGCCGGCTCTTGCGACGGACTTTTTGCTAGCTCAGAAGACACGTTAGTAGGGTCTGTGCAGAACCGATATATCTTGTCGGACACTGATGTTGCCATTGTTTTGCGAGGTGTATAGGGTCGACGATGATACAAGTAAGCAGTGCTGAACAAGATAGTGATCCAGGTGACAGACAGCACTGCAATCTCGAGGATATAGGAGGTCCAGGATGCGGTTTTATCAGCCATGACGCAGGCGTTGGTTTTCGACGACAATCAGGAAGCTGCCAACGAGCGCCTCGTTATGACTGCATAGCCACGCGTACACTGCCACTCCAGCCGTTCGCAAAAGCTTAACCCCGCACTAAAAAGCTTGTTACGGGTATGGCGGCTTGTGATTGACTGGCTGGTGCTATCAAAAAGCTTGGTTGACTAGGCTAGTGAAGGTCAAGCCACAGGCGCTAGGCAATTTCCTTCCGAGAGTGACGCTCGATCCGGCGCGGCACCGAGCCATAGTAAACAAGGAGCAATCAGTGATCGTTCGGTTTTCATGGGAGGTCGACCTGTAACATTTACAAAGTGTTAGCAAGCGCTCAAAAGCAGTGGTTCACGAGCGATGGAAACGACGAGCAAACAATGTGCTATGAATAATCAGAGCAAGGAAGCCAGCCTGAAGGGGTTACCATCACTCTCGATGCATGCAATCACATACATAAAGGCTCTAGGTCGATGGTGCCCACACATGTTTGCCAGCGCGGACTAAATGACAAGCACCGTACAAGGATTCCAGTCAAAAGAAAAAAAGTGTAAAGTACAGCCAATGACTTGCTACCTATCTCGGCAAGATATACCAATCAAGGCAGTACATCTGACCACCCCTTCTCGGTATCAGGACTTGCCGGGTGGCCAGTGGGAGCGGACAAGGTACGATGCATGTATGTTCTGCTTGAGCGCAATACATCCCCGAGGCTGGATCGGTACTTTTACTGCACAGGCAGGCACGATCTGAAGGCTGAAGTGCAAGCCATGGTGGCGCCGTGTTTCTGCGAACACTTCCCTCCAACGTTCACAGGCACCTATCACCCACCCCCATCGCTCGCTACGCACGCGAGCATCCCCCTCCCTTCTGGCCACCCACCACCGCCACATACCTGAGGCTGTCCCTGGGTCTGGCTTGGATTCCCATGTACTGCGCGAGCAGGATCTGGAGGCCTTGAAGAATAGTGGCGTTGTTTATCTGCGAACTGTGCCCCCCCCCTCCCCTAAACGGTCAGCCGTTGACAAAAGCATGGAGGATGATGGCACTTCTTGCATGGAAGATCAGATAGGACGGCATTTGCCCAGCAGCGAGGTGACGTGAGTCTCTTCAAAATCTCTACATGCTTACTCTACAAATGACACACACACACACACACACATACACACACACTGGGTATCAACCACTCCAAACCATTCCACTGCACAACCAACCAACCAAACACCTTCCAAGCCATACCATTCCTTCCAAACCACACCAAACCCCCTCACTCCCTCCCTCACAGCTGCTCGCCAATCCACCCCCACCAGCCCGCAGCGTCGCCCTCGCTGCGCCCCAGCCCAACACAGCCCCCGCGGACGTCAACGGTAGTGCCAACCTCGCGCATGTGGTCGAAGTCGAAGGCGCCCTCGCCGCCCTCGCCCAGCCACTCTTTCTCCTCATCCACCTCATCGTCCCCGCCACTCAGCGCGGCGCCGCCGTCTCGCAGCGCCTTGGCCCTGCCGTCCCTAACCGCGGTGATGGCTCTCTCGAGCTTAGTCTTGACGGCGGAGGCGGGCAGCGCGGTGAAGAGGTCCATCTTGTTTGCGGCGACCAGGACGGGGATTGCCGCTGGGCCCTTGCTGGTCTTCGCGGTCGTGTGCCGCTTCTGCAGGCTCAGCAGCACGTCGTGCAGGTACTCAGCGGCGTCGACCAGGGCTTGGTCCTCGTCTATGGCCGCAGCGTCCACGACGAAGATAATACCGCGGACGTGCTTGGGGTCGGCGAGCGTCTGGGTGGCGTAGCTGCGCAGCTTCCCGTGGCCCGGCGTGTCGAGGAGGATGAAGCGGCGGGCGCGCTCGTAGGCCGGGTCGCCAGGGGAGCGGTAGTGCGAGGAGGCGGGCACGTGAGGGGAGGGGAGAAGGGCCTCGATGGACAGAGGAGCGATGGAGGTGTGGGTGGTGGGGACGGTGCCGCGCTCAGTCTGCGGTGGCAGTCACGTTAGTATGATTGAGTTGTGGCGACTGCATCGCGCAAAAAGCAGCTTACCAGCATGGTCAAGGCCGTCTTGCCTGCACCGCTGGGTCCCACGAGCAGAAACGTGGGAAGTCCCGTGGCGCTGGCAGCCTTCCTGTACAGGAACGTGTGGAGCAGAATCGGCACCAAAAGCGCGAATGCAACGGTGACCAGCATGGCCATGGGCGACGGCGACAGCGCCCATGTCAGCCAGCTGTCCTCGTCGTACCAAGCCATAAGATGAGTGGTCGAAGGAGATGCGCGCAGCAACTCCAACTCGTAGGCGGTAAGTTTCGGTAGTTGGGGGGTGGTGGATGTGGATTGGTGCGAGGCCCAGGCACGCAGGGCTGGAAATTCGGATATCTAATTCTAAGCCTAAAAGCTGCTACTGCTTCAGTTGGCGCTCGGGACGATGACGTGACAAGCAAAGGACAAGTCGATGCGAGCACAAAGAAAGCTGCGCTTGCGCTGGCACTCGCGCTGGCACTGGCACTGGCACTGGCTCCGTTCCTCGGCGTCCGATCTCGTGGCTGGTGCTGGTGCTGGGATGGCAATGGCTTTCCCCATGAAAAAGGGATAGGGCGAACCTCTCTTCTCGTGCCGTTCGCTAGCGGCGGCGCGCAAAGCCGACCTCAGCCTTCCCGGGGGCTCCCCGCCGCTAGCGAGCTTCCCTGAACATCACCTCGAGATGCGACAGGTCATTTCTTCCATGCAGAAGAAGTAAAATTATCACGTCATGTGGCGTCGCTGTTGACTTGGAGGCGGTGAGCCCTGAGTGCCGGTACTATGCGTAGCAACGCACTTTTTCCAGAGTTAAAAGCATCCATCCATTGTGTAGTGTGTGAGGACATGAGTCGCGGACATGACATGGCACATGCTGGACAGGTCCAGTGTGTACAAAGTACCACAGAGAGAGGCGCATCGGGGGTCCACGTCCGCCGAGAACCAATCCTGAACGACGACTCCCAAGCACGTCGAGTTAGGACAGTTTGCGTAGAGAGGAAGGCCTGCTTGAATTCACAATCAGAAGCTTTTACTATATATTCATACAATCGACAAAGGCCTTCATCATTAGCCGCATTTGTACCATTTGCTTCGCTCTCAACAATATCCTCCCCTGTCCGCCCATCATGACAGGACCCCAAGTCGTGACAAAAGAGAGACCGTGACCGTGAAGTGGACATGAATCATTTTGAACCACAAGCTCCATGCGCAATGCACCCGTATACTCGTGGCAATTTTTCGATGCCTGCAACCAAACTCCAGCGTTATATCCGGAACACACAATCGTTACATGAGACGCCAAATGAGATGAACGAACATAATGAATGATTGCATTCGCCTTGCGAATCGTCCAGTCATTTCGTGAAGCAGCGCCAGGTGCAGGGATTAAAATATGTAGCTCGACGATGAGGGGGAAATTAAAAGACGGAATGTCAAACGCAAAAGGCAAATGCCTCGCTCAGAAGATGACCAACGAGAAACAGGTTGCGAAGGACATGATCCCAGCCAAGAGAACTCGTAGCCTTCACCGTTTGATCTTCGGGGTATGCACCAGGCATCAATTCCACAACATGTTGCTTAACCGTGAGATGAGCTTGCAACGGCAACTTAATATCCAGCATGAGTATGCACATCTGGGTAGTATCCACGACTGCTCTCCATGCCTTGGAACCGTCCGCACCCACCATTGTGCCAGCCAGAAGCAAGGGCTGCGGGGCCTGGATACTCCTCCTTGACGACTCGTTGGGGCAAGGGAAGCGCGTGATCAACTTTCGTCGGTATACTCTCGTAGAGAGGCGCGGGAAAGTAAGAGTATTCCTGAGGGTTGTCGTTCATCTTGGTCTCTTCATCGACCATGTTTTGGTCACCGACGAGGCTCTCTGAGGGGCCACCACTGAGAGAGCTGGCAGAGCTCACAGAATGGCTACCGATAGGGCTGGGGTCGAGCGAGTATGTCGTGCCTCGGTACAAATTACCGCCCATGGTTGCACCGCCGTTGGACAGACCGTTGCCGTAGGATCCGAACGCTCGTGTCCCTGTGGAACTCAGGCCATGGTGGCCAGGGCCACCAAGACCCGATCCTCCAGCACCTCGACTGGCGCCGGCGTTGTGAGGGCCCTCATGTTGATAGTGGCTGGGCGAGCGGCCTCGAACAACCACTGGGTGGGATGAGCGAGCTGCGACTTTGACCCACTTGGCATCGCCGTCCCGTGGGCTTTGGATGTTTGCCCAGAGCTCGACAATCAGGTGGTAGTACTGTTGCTGAGCGCGACGCTTGCCATTGTTAGCTGTGGCAGACTTGAACTGAATACGCTCGAATTGGTGTTGGAAGCTGTTGTTGCTGTGGCTGGCAGGTGAGTATGGCTGAGATGACTCGGATACCTCTTGTAACGGCAATTGGGGACCCGGTACACTCGATGACTGGTAGCTGTTGATCCCATAGGTACCATGATCGTGCTTTCCGGGTGGAGTGGGTGCAAGAAGCTCCTTCTTCATTGCGATCTGGGGACCTTTGTCGCGTTTCGGCGTGTGTTGAATCAGCTCGATTGTTTTCCCTGTCGTGCCATCAACAGCAGCAGCAAGAGAGACGGCCATTGACTGGATCTGCTCCTGCGGCTTGCCGTTCCCTTGATCAAGGTACAGGCGAGAATTGGACATCCATGGGCTCAGGCCGTATGACACATTGACTGCGAAGTAGTTCCTGCGGTAACACGTCCAGACGCGATCCTGGGAGTAGAAGAAACCTTTCTCGATCTTTGCCTCCAGAGTGGGGACCACTGGGGTGCCCTCGCAGGTGATGGTCCCGTACGTCTCTTGGGCATTGAATGGGGGTGATTGTTGCTCTTGTCCGTACGATGAGCCCTGGTAATTGCTGTATGATGGTAGAGGCATGGTGTTTGACACAACGCTCCTAGGTGTATCGGCTATGGAGCTGTAGCGAGAAATATCAGAGTGGCGAGGCGATATGGTGTGGGATTGTCTGTGCAGGCCAGGTGTTGCTGTTGTATAGTTGTCACGAGCCGATACACCCATGGGTGGTGACACAGGGTTGCTCAATCCTGGTGATCGTGTAGGAGGTAACATGGCCGACGATGAAGCGTCAGTCCTATTGTGTTGCTGTCAGCTGTCATGCATACCACAATTGGGATTGTTGTACAGAAACGCGCCACAACGGCTACTTACATAGAAGACATACGTCGAGTCGACATGTTACCATTACCCCACGAAAGACCACTGTAGTTGTTCCCAGGGTATGGCTGACCAGAGTAGGTTGTGGCCACAGTCGAGGGGAAGGTTGAGTGAGAGTAAGCTAGCGCCGACGAGGCGTTGGAGCTGGGCGAGGTTGAGATGGACCCAGACCCCGAATCGGAAAGGGCAAAACCAGATTGGTAACTGCTGGCAGTCAGTAAGCTCAGCAAAACAACGTTGATCGACCCAAGTGATGCGAGCGACAGCAATGTGTAACAGAGCGTAGGGTGACACGGTATAAGTTGTCCACTAGACCAGGACGGTATGGCAGACCCGCTGGGCTCGTCGTGTGATCATACGTGAAAGACCAGTCTGTTGGGACAACAAGGTGTGCCATGCATCTGCTATGTGTGCGACGACAAGTATGGTAGAAAGCATCGTCGACGTGTTTGTTCTGGGGGTAGGGATTGCCAGCGCCAGGCAAAAGAGGCGTCGAGGATGTGGGCTGGGGTCGGCAGGCAGCACTACGGAGCTTGCATGCCAGACCGGGAACGGTTGGACCAATGAGAGAGGATAACTTACGTTGCGTCGGGACGGGGTGCACTGTAACGGCTTGTAATCGCGCTCAGAGGCATACCGGTTGCCGTATGAGCTAGGGCCCCATCGCGTCTCAGCTGTTCGGGTACAGCAGATGCAAAGGAGTTGTGATGTGCATGGGTGCCCATTTGGTCGATGCACGGCTCTTCTGTCGAGAAATGATTTTCCGATGCCATTGGCAAAGGAGGATGAAGGACTGCTCGCTTCGTGATTAGCCAATCAATCTTAGATCAGGACAGCTGCTGTTGTAGCACAGTGCTGGTAACAAATGCGAATAGCGTGCGTCGATAAACCGTTGAACACCGGAAGCATATGCGCGTGGGATGTTGGTTGTACAAATGGCGGGCCAGAAGGAAGATTTGAGGAAGTGCAGAAATCGAGACATGGGACCCACAGCGTGTAGCTGTGAACAAGTACGAAGTAGAACGCGCATGCTGGCTGAGCTGTTGACCAGCACAAGAAAGAGGCGCAGGCGGAATGCAGGATAAGAATGCGGAGAAAGGCGCTGTTGGAGGATGCAGCGCTTGACCCCGAAAAGTGGAGCACTCTTGCTCTCGAAAGAACGCGAAGACAAAACGAAAAACACTCAACACTTACTCGAATGCATCGTATGCTGTCAACTGAGGCTCGGGAAATGCTGCAGAAATTTTGTCAGCGCACTTTCTGTGCAGTTGATGCTTTGGGGGCGTCAAATAACCTCCAGGCTGCAGCTGTTCGTTGCTCGGGGGCGATGGATTACCTACGAGGATGGTGGTGGACGATGATGAAACTCGATGGCCTATGTTGTACCGTTGCGTGGCTCGGTGGAGGCTTCGAGTCTTGAGCACGCTCTCAGGCTGGAAGAACGACCCCAGATGGATTGCGCAGATAGGGGTGATGACGACTGTGGTAGGTAGATCTGCTTGAGGATAGTCCAGTGGCGGATGTGATGTCGAGGGTATTGATTGCAGTACGGATTGAAGAGTGAGCTTTTGTCGATGAGCTCACGTTGAGGTGCGAGGCAGGAGAACCTATGAGATTCTCGGCTGTCAAATACCCTGCAACGCTCAGTCAGTAAGTCTTTGCGAGCTACAGGGCAGAAGGTCGCACGCACAAATTCGATACTTTGGAGGAGACTGATCTCACACGTACGTTGAGGTCACCTGTTGCGGCTGCAAGACACCTTAAACCCTCAGATTCAACGGCTTGTCTAGTCAAGATGAAAGACCAGCCAGTGCGCTTTGCTTCTTTCCGCCGTCTCCACAGATCTCAAATGGCAAGCACAGACAGGTGTGGGCAACTACCTGGCTACCAACCACATAGAAATCCTTGTTGCGACGTAGGCGGTGTGAGTACTTAGTGTCGCTCCTGCACTGCGACCTGTCAGTCCTTCGGATTCAACAAGGGAGTATGCCGCAACGTCAGTGGAGCTTACAGGGATCTTCTGCAGGGTTCCCAAAAGGTACAATGTGGCGTTGCCGGATGTTCGATCGGGACGGTTTCAGCGAGGGTGTTGTCGTCAAAAGTTGAGCAATCTGAGCAGAAGCCCGGTCTGCGGGACACCCTGACCGTTTTTTGTTGCTTTACCAGGATGCAGTTGCGTTATATCTTTTCTCCGACAAAGGTGACGATGCGAGGCTTGAACTCCTCTTCTGACTCAGCTCGAGCAGGTGCTAGTCGTTCAGAGGGTCGGAGCATGTATGCAACGCCCCTTCAGATCAGTTGGTATCTGCTCCAGACTGTCGTACAAAACCGGTCGGACTCGACGCTCCCGAGGTGCCAACCTGGAGGAAGCCTGGCAAAATACAGATGTCAGATCTCTTTCGAAAACCTGCAAAGTGAGTTTCACTTCTGTGCAGATGGGAGCAGTTGAAGAGCTTGACTTGGGAGAATGGGCTTGCAAGATGGAGATCAAGAGAACGTGAGCATACAGTCTCTGGGTAATAGATGTACGGTTCGCAGATCGAAACCGCTATAGCTCGATCCAGAATAGGGTGAGCTGGGGGTCAGGCTCGGGAAGTTTGGCTGAAAGGAGCCACGCCTACCAAGAAAGTATAGCCCATAACATCATTCAGGATGATGGGTCAGGATTCAGCCCACGATCAAATGATACGTATTGCTCTGTTCTCAGACCATAACCGTCTTTCCTAGCACCACGGTAGTATTGGCAAGGTGCAGCAGCGAGCCTTTCCTAAAGTGGTGAATCTATATCTCCGAGACGTCAGGGAGATGACCTGCCCCCCGGCGCCCAGGCTCGCGTCTTGCTCGAGTAGTAGCTGCTCCATGCTGAGCTTTGCATTCCTTGCACCGGAGCCGGGGCTTAGTCGTCCGCGGGAGTAATGGCTTACCGTCTTGCAACCAGTGGATTGGCTCGCTGAGCAAGCGCATCATCACGGACCCCGTGCAGCGACGCAGGAACATTGACCACGACACCACACTGAAATGGGCGGCCGACTCGACACAGCAGGACTTGACCCAAGCAGTTGGGACTTAGATGTTTCATCTCGATCAGCCGCCCAAGAATAACCCAGCAAGCGAACAGATGATCAGGGTTTGGATTTGCCACATCGACATTGGTTGGACGCTCAAACCGTCGACAGAGGATCATAAGTGGGTCGAGGACGCGCTGGGATAGCGCGCCACGGCCCGGTAGCCGCAGGTAGACGACAGAGGGAACTGTGGGTGAACAGGATGACGAGGGCATCATAGGGCAGGAGCTCTGCGACAATGACTCGAGAGCCGTTAGCTGTCACTCACTGAACGACAGTGTCGCTGCTACTTGGCTCTGACGACGAGGGTGTGGTTTGGGTCGACAAGATGTCAGCCACCGCCCACACGACGGACGCCAGATCCATCTTGCTGAGGCCAGCTTGCAGCGGGTGATGGTCGAAAGGTTGCATCGCCTAGGACTTTTGGTTAGAGCACACTGCTCAGTGCGCCATGATCCGACTGCCTCACTCCTAGCACAGCACACGGGGACCCGGCAGCTTGGTAAACTGCTTATTGCTCCGAAAGAGGGCAGTAGTGAGCAGGGCCAGTCAGCGTGAAGGCGGCCGTCACGCAACTCAGCTCTCGTCGCGCCTCGGACAAAGGTAGACAAGGATGTCTGGCTTGGGGCGCGGCGAGCGGCATATCGTCAGCCGGTCCTGAACGGTGAGCAAAGCGAGAAACAACGGGGCATGGACCGGCTCGGCGGCTCCCTTGCGGATTCGAGATGGACAGCGATACAGGATCGATGGGAAGGAGGGATGGACGCGCAGGGGATTGGGAAAGACTATCTGGTGACGTGCAGCGCCCGTGGTTCGCTAGGCTGCATTGGGCCTCGCGCCTTCCTCCTCAGAACTCTAGCGCCTTCCCTCTGACCTCTAACGCCCTTGTGCCTTCCCGCTGTGCGGCAGCGGCTACTGCTTGACTTCCCCAACCGCTAGTCCGTTACCGCTCTCACCCTTGGGGCCGCATAGGATAGGATGGTGGACGAGTGAACAGCACCGCAAACCGCAGGCCGGGCGCGGGCGTTCCCTTCCTGCGCTGCGCTGCTTCAGGCTCAGCGAGGCTCCACGCGTCCAGCGTGACATTGCCGTCCCAAACACCCTCAGACTCATGTGTCTCGCACGTTGCGGCTGTCCACACCCCCAGTGACAGCGCTTGGGGCTGACGGCCGAAGCACTCATCATCGCATTGCATTCCTCAACCCACCGCTGCACAGCTCATCAGACCAGTGCAGCCAATGAGGCGCCCGCGATCAGCGGCGGCCAACGAGCAGAGCAGGCTGGCCGCAGATGCCAGCACCAGCACCAGCACCAGCCTGGTCATCTGACGTGTCCATGGCTGCTCTGGAAAGAGAATGCAGAGGCAGCAAAAGCGCTTCCCGCTTATTCTCCGGAGTGCCTCACCCCACTAGGACCAGGAGTGACTGATCCATAGAGCGCCGCCACTGCCTTGCACGGCGCCTGCCAGAGAGTTTACCGCAGCCAGGCACAGCAGCCCGTTGAGAACAAATCCAGATGGTGGCTGAGCGGGTACCCAGGAGATCACGGCTCAAACAAGACGTTGCAGCCATTCGCAAGGTCACAGGATGTGCGGATACCCTGCAGGGCGTCTGCTGTCGAGCCACATTGATCTGCAGCCTCCCGCCTTGTCCCGTGACGGCCATGGTCGGGCGTCCAAGCAACTGCCAGTTTGCGATACACCATTGCAACCTACATCAGTGTCGTTGTCATATCGGGGAGATTAGGATCCCCTTCGGCTTCTCACTTTGTTTCATTCGACTCGAAGACGACATATCGTGGATGCTTTCCATCTCGAGTGTTGCTGCCACCGGTTACACCAACACCGCTTACTCCAGCCTTCTAGATTAAAGGCCTTCCCAAGATGCCGGCCGGTGTCGCAGCCCTGACAGGAGCATGTTACAGCAATACGATCACACTCTGATAAGCCATTCCGAGTGGATCCAGAGCAGCACGGAATCGAGGACTCCCATGAATAGATGCAGGCCAATCTCCAGCTGGCTGACGACTACACTGCCTCTGCTAGTCTGATCATGAATGGAAGCATTTGCCTTGCATAGAAAATACGTACCTGTTTGCTTCACACTGATTGATATGATAATCTCCTCAAGGCGCATCATTGGGTAGCAGCCGTGCAGGCATTCGATGATTCCATATCAGCGGGCGACGAGTATGATGGAGCTTGCTTTCAGAAGCCACCGTGTCACGTTTCCTGAGCATCTTACCGGGCTTCAGTGATGGCGCCTACGGTCCTTGGTAATGCAGCTCTTACACACAACGCTTTAATCTCGCGATACTAATCGAGGGCTGTATTGAACAACGACGTTTTCATCGGAAGTTCAGGGGAATCGAGGAATGCCTTGTATGCTGATACGAGTGAGCCTAGACTTGGCGCGTGCATCACCTTTCACTCGTGCAACAGGTCGTATAGACAGTTGGCATTGTTATCCAGTGATTATCCACTCGGTTGCTAGATGTGTCGTACCCGAGGTGGCTCACATCAAGTGTCTCTACCGGGCTGGATACGATGGTTACACCATGCTGTCTTGTCCGGCATACCCTTCTACCTTAAGTGTATAGTGGTTTCTCATTCCTATAATACCCAATAGGCACGCCTAGCGCATGTAAGAGGTCTTTCAGAGCCATGTGGCAGCGGCCACGGCTGAATACTCAGAACACAAGCCCTTTCGACTATTTCTTAGTTGCGCGCCGCATAGCCGGTGCATCTTGGTAGCGAGAGGCTGGCGTTGTACGGAGCAGCCGGTGGCGTACGTTTAGTTGACAGTTCATGAACGCTGGTCCAGCACGCAACAAAACAACGGGTCGATCAGTTGATAGTATGTCGCGTCCGGACATTTGCCGTGGTGCACTTAGCTTGCTGACGATGAAATCATAGATTGATGTTTGGAATTGAATCCCAATCGGGGCCTCGACGGCTTTCCCCGCAGACCTACGTGAAGTCAAGCACAATGGAAAAGCTCTGCTTGGCCCTCGTACCTTCCAGGCTTGCATGATTTAAGTTTCTAAGAAGCCGAAGCTAAGAAAACAAACACATCGGCCTTCTCACTCGGCTCTTGCAAGATGTCTGTGAAGTAGCTCAGGCTACACACTCAGTCTGATCAACGAGCGAGACGCACAGCAAGCCGCTGTGATACAGAACGCCTGGTCTGTGCACCTCCGGAGAAGTGCTCCCACTCATTCACAAGCTATCATCATAATTGCCGTTCTGTGGGCGAGCATCACGGGCATTTGTCAACGGCGGCCTGGCTCAACCCCAGCTCGTGCATTACCCAGAATGAAATCGAGTAGGAGTTGATGGACAGCACGAGCATGACCAGGACCAAAATCTATCATCTGGCTATGCGTCACTCATTCAGTGTGATGGTTTCAATAAAGTTTACGCGCGAGAAACCAGCGCCAGTGTTCCGCAACATGTAGTTGCCGCCATAATCTGATGGCATATGCCCCCGCTCGAACACCTGCTTAGATGCATCTAGACAGAAGCTCAGCGACTGACTCTCACCAACTGACTCTTACCTCATCGTGCGCCCGATCGCTCCTACGACGTTTATTGCATATATTAAGGTGGCCACACTGAAGGAGGCCAGCTCGGCAGCCAATCCCGTACGACTCGAGGTTGTTCTACAAATGTGAACGAAAGGTTATCACAGTGGAGCTGACCCCTGGAAGCTGCAGGCTCCCTTAGCTCTGTGTCAGCTGTGCACAGCATCCGACGCGAACTGAACCTGTGGGTTTGGTTGTCGTAATCTCTTTGCTTGCTGCCGTGCCCACTGAGCAGTCATATTCCTCTTCCTAAGACCAACGGATATGCCTTTGCAGTGAAGCGCGCCAGACTGCACGCAGCCAAGATAATCACTCAGGAGCCGCTTCTGGCTTCCGAAAGAAGATGGCAGTCGTTGTGAATGCCATCAAGTGACTCGCCCAGAGCACACTAGCTTGTCTCAACACATCTCAAAGCTGGTAAATGGGATCCAGGAGGCTATTCCTGGCAGTCATCCGAACTCCAACTCATCATACGATGCCAATCACGACCTGTGTCTTACTTCCCGTTCACATGTGAACGCGATGGCTCGCATGCATCGCTCTGGAAAACGACTCTTCGTAATCCTGTGTCTGACTGCGCACCGTTAGGAAGTCCGTTGCTGTGTTTGTCATGATCTCGTGCATCTCACGACATTCACCTGGACCAGCATATTAGACTGGGATAGCATAATATTGCATACCCATGCCTTCAGACTCTCTCCATTCAGACCGATCAATATTGATGACTATACGTTGATGACCGCAGAAACCTGATTGCCGTTGCTCAATCATCAATGAGTGGGTGATCAAGATCGGCCAACAAACAATGTGACGAATATCTGTCCGGCGGGGCTGCTAGCTCAGAAGGACATGTGGGCGGTGGGCCTCCTTGTCGCCAAACACCAGGATCGGGAAATTCAGATAAGAACACAACCCCTGATGGCTCGGAGAATTCTGACGGGCAGGTGGCAGACAGTGCGATTAGGCAACCGATCGTCAGCGGGCGCCCCCGTTCTTGTGTACAGACAGGGTGCAGGCCCCGTGGGGCGTGATTTCAGGGTCTCCAGCTTGCCTCTGCTGCTAGACACTGTCGTGAGGCTCTCATTCCCTCACGGCGTCCGATATGAACGCAGTCATAGTCAAACTGGACTCAGATGGTACAATATTATGTAGCTTTGAACGGAACGCAAGAGATGAAGCACTCACTGGCTTCACGCGCCACCGTTACGCTACTATCTCGCAGCACATCGCCAATCTTTGTAAGCGTTGCGTATGCTCAGTGCGATGTTTGACACGTAGCGGTCGGGTAAGGGCCTTGGTCGTGAGTCCGTGACATCTTGATTCGCAGACACAGCGCGAAGAAGAGGGTTGCTATGCTTTGTCCTTCACTCACACGCACTTGCCTCAGCCGTGATTCTAACAGCGTCAAGATAGTTCTCTTGGAAGACTACCATGTCACCATATTTCCACCATACGCACCCGATATCCAGACCTTCGTAGATGCCGTAAAGGCTCCCAACCGCGTCACTGAGTGCATCACCAAGACCCACCATACCAGAACAACGAGAACCCAAAACATGATTTGATTTAGACAACTCCACAACCTCACAAGTTCTTCCCACCGATCAACGCTCAAGCCCCAATACATCATGACTCTACCACACAGCGTGAGCAGTCAACCCAACATCCACGCCTCCACAGATCAGCCACTCCCCCAAACTCTTCTCCTACCGCTTTCCATACCATCCATCGCAGTCCCTCTCAAGCCCCACCGCGATACTTGGTCGTCGGAACAGAGACCCATCGTGTATCACCACCTCGGGCGTCAACTCCGGTGACAAATCCCCGAGCGCCAGCGCGACGCATCGAGAACGCTACAGCTGCGAGGCGGGGACTACTACGGGAACAACTACGCGATAAGGAGCCGCCTCGGTACCGCCAGCCGGAGAATATGGCTGCATGAGGTGGGCGGGGAGTCGTGAAGTCAAAGTGGCCCTTTCCCACCTTTAGACATGGCGGTGCTGGATACCGATACACCTCGCGGTGTTGTGCCGGGGCGCGCATCATCATAAGGGAAGGAGATGGCGAGGAGTACTTTGCTTTTTCGGGCGCGTCTTGCTGGTACATCACACCTTGGCTTGTGTGGAAGTGGTCTGGGGGTTACATGCGCGGAATCTGACATGCTGGATACAGTGGATAAGTAGGTCGGCGAATAAATCTCTGGGTCAGTCAATGCAGCTGCAGGGTATCTCTCTGTCTTACCCAGAGGAAAATATTCTCCATATTCTCCGAAGGAGTTGGGTGATGTGTTATTTCAAGCCCATTGTGCATGTCTCAAAGTAGTTTTTCTTGTGAGACTGAACATCATGGCAACCTCGAGCAAGACCTGAACTCTGGGTCTGACGAAACAACCGCAGTACTCGTATCCGGCTCTTTCGATCGATGAGAAGGCGCCTCTCAAGCATGGAAGTGATTATCCACCTTTGCAAGTTGCGCGTACCTGAGAGCACCTATGCTCTTGTCCAAACGTGATCATCACAGTAGAATTCCGAAATGACATGGTCCATATCAGTCGTCTTTCTGCATGGAACTCAAACTTTCTTGTTGACTGAGGCGGTGATTGAGCCAGTCGCACTCATTATAGCAAGACAATGAACCCTTTTGCTAATCACATATATTTCTCACAGTATCAACCATCGCTTTGACCAAAATTTCAAAACTTCAGAGTGTATACACCTGGCAAAATGACAACGGCAGTGTTATATCAACATATACGTGTTGCCTTGATAGATTTCTCCTCTCTTACCTTTTTCTCACATGCACAACAGAATTGGACTTACAATTTACTACCCCCATATCCACCTCCAAGCATGTCCACCTTTACCCGCCTGCTTCCCACCACAACCACCCCCCTCCCCATCCTCCTCTCCCCAGAGAGAAGAACACAGCAGTACCAACCTACCTCTTGCACACCAGCATACAACGTCAACAGCACCACCACAATCCATTATCCCTGCTACAGCTTCGCTCAAACTGATCCCCACCTACCTACCTCAAAGCAACATCTCGTCGCTACGCACCAACCTCACCCCTGCGATACCCTCCCAACAACAACGTCGCCCACCACCCAACCCTCCCCCCATCCGCTGCTCGGCGGCAAGCCAGTTTCAAGTAGAGCCAGCAAAGCCGCCTTCGGAAACCCCCATACTTGAGAATCCCGCATCCTGCACTAGCCCTGTCGGAGAGCAAGCAAGCACGCCTAAGGATCCCTTCCACGCAGAGTCCCATCCCAGCACTCACGTCCCCATCCCACAGCAGTCCCAGTCCCAGATCCCCCAGAGTACCGCGTGACGCGCGTCGGGATAGTCGCCGTGGAAAAGAAAACCTTCTACCACACGCACTCGTTTATTTTCCGTTGAGCCTCCTCGACCATGGTAGCGGTCGGTGGTGGATGAGGTGCATGTGTGCGGGGGGGCGTTTTCTTTTTGCTTTGGACCATGGTAGTGGTGGTGTCCGGGGCTTTTTTGCTTTTCCTGGCAGAATGATAGTGCAGTTTTGTTTTGTTTTTATGCTTGTACAAGTGTGGAATGCTGGAGTGGCTTCCAAATCATGCACCTTCACTTTACTCGGAACTATAATGGATTATACGGTTCCTATAGTGCTGCTGCTGCTACCACACATGCACAAACGCACGAACATTTTCACAGCCACTGGATATGCGCTCCTCCTACACTGCAACACCCAGTTGTTGCGGAATAGAGTTTAAGCGCCGCACTGATGTTGGAGAGTGGAGTGCGAACGGAACATATGTTGTATTAGATATAGTGTCCACCACCCCTGGGCGTCCCGCGGGCTGCCTTCGAACGGGGTATGTGAACGGGCGTTGTAGACAGCGGAGGCGAGTAGGGTTGTAGCTGTAGTGCCGGTGTGTTGCATGCCGCGGGAGCGGAAACGTTATTTCGATCATGTGTGCACGCTTGGGGGCAGCGAGGCAATCTTTCAGGTAATGGATTGATTTGAGAGACACGACGTTCTATCTTGACTGTGCCGATGCTCTATCGATCGAAGGTCTGTTGCACAGCGTGGCAAGTAGCTAGCTGGACAGTAAAGGCTCTGGCGTTTTGACGAGCCAGTTCTCCCAGAACCTGAAGCCGTCCAGGCTCTGTTCCCGACACAAAGCACCCGCTTCCTCGGCCATCTCGAGCTCTTCAATGGCGACGCCGACGCTCCAGCCGAACTTCTCGGCTGTCTCCTGTGCGGAGATGCCTCTCCCGTAGAGCTGCCAGTCCCACGAGACGTCTGTGCTGGGCGGCTCGCTGTGAAGACTCTTCAGCCAGTTGAGTAGAGTGGCGATGGTCTTTTCGTCCGTCCGATCGCGGCCTTGCACCACGAGCAGGCCGCTCTTGAACTTTCGCAGACGGATGGGCAATTTCAGTGTGTCCCACATGCGTGCTGCTTTCTCGAAATCAGCAGGGCTCACCAGCTCCACGCCGCCCTGAGCGCGGTTGAACATGGCCCAGAGGTCGACAAGCGTCATGATGCCGCCTCCTTTGCGCAAGACGCCTCTTCTGTCGTCGGTAAGCCATTCGGCAAGGTTGCGAGAAAGCTCGGATACGTAGAGAGATCCCGAACCAGAGCCCAACATGTCTTTTGTGGTGACCAGGCCAAGTGCAGACGCCGACTGCGACGCCAAGGCAGTGTCTTCCGAGCTGCCGTTCGTGCCTAAATTCGCTTGCTGTGCGAATTGTTCAGCAAGGGCGATGATCTCTTTGGCAGAAGTCATCAGAGCTTCGAGGTCTTCGAAGGCATTGCCGATCATGGCTTCGTTGTTCTGTCTCTGCTCCAGCCCCCGACGCTCCAAACCTGCAATGCCCACCACCCGCGGCCGTTCGATCTCGGCAGATGACTTGGCTGAGTAGCTGTCGTCGAATGCGCCAGAGTTCGGGCGAGGCTTCGGTATGGGGGGTGCACTCTGCAGCAGCCATTTACGCTGTACTAGGGCATTCTTAAGACGCTCGAAGAAGATCTTCTCTCCACCGCTACGGAACGACAATTTGATGCACTCGATGACGGTAGACTGCATGGGGGTCTGTAGAGATGGGCCAGGCGACTCTGTTCTGCGAATCTCGGCGACTTGTTCCAAGCGTTTGTCAACTGCAGTGTTCAAGGATGCGCCGCATATCTCGCAGTTCAGAAGGGAAGGGTGATTCTGATAGGTACATCGCGGACACGACAGCATCCCTCCCCCTCCACCTCCAGAAGACGCTGAGGCCGAGATGCCATTGCTGTTGTCTTTGTTCTTGTCTTTGGGAGGTGCGGCAGGGGCAGGTCTGTTCGAGATGGCGGCGATGGCTGCCTTGACCACGTGCATGGTCGGCGGCTTGATGCCGCAAGCCAGACATGGCGGTATCGGCGTGCGTGAGGCAAGCGCAGGGTCGAAGTTGGAAGGCACTGGATTTGAGAAGGAGCAGATTGGGCAGACCCAGGACGCGCTGAGGGAAGGAGCGGGCGCTGGCGCGGGGCTGTTTCGTCGCTCTGGCGAACCGGACGAGGGACTCGGCGCAATCGAGGCCGACAGTGACAGTGACAGGCCGCGCGTGAGTTGGCTGGCAGGCTTGGGAAAGAGGGTGACCTTGGGAGAGGATTTGAGGAAGCCGGCCTACGTGCAAAGAGTGCATCAGTCAGTCAAGCACTGCAATTGCGTGCTTCAGACAAACGTACATAGAACTCGGGCTTCTCCACGTCCTTCAAGAAGATGGCCACCGAGTTCTTGCGCGGCTCAGCATGATCTACGTAACACACGCGGTGGGAGGTCAGGTAGGCCTGGCCGTTCTGGTACTGTGGGATCTTGAATTTGCTATGCAGCAGGCGTCAGTCGCGTCCAGCACCCAAGGCAAGGCAAGCCAAAGCAAGGCAAGGCACGGGCACGCAACATACCCCTCATACAACCCCACGGCATCTTGCACAAATAAGAGCGTCTCCTCTGGCAAGAGCGACGGGCGCAAGGCGGTGGTGAGGTCGAGCTGGTGCAGGAACATTCAGGCCATTCGTTGGGGTGGAATGACGAATGACGAATGACGGCCATGGCACTGGAACTGGAACTGGAACTGGCACATCGCCTTCACCATTGGAAGCTCCGGCTATGTCATGTGCATGCGACCCAAATTAGTGCCAAAATGGCGCCAAGCCCGTTCCGCTTTGTTGCTTCCCTCACCCTTCCTCTCCATGCCCACACGCCCACACGCCCTCCCTATCCCTCAGCACTCGACAACCAATCTGTCTTCGCGCTACACCACACCGTCCGCGCCACTGTAAACCACTTAACTACTCACCCCTCGCCCCTCGTCCCTCGTCCCATAGCCACATTGCACTGCCATACCCTGCCTGCGAAATTTCCCACAATGATGCCCGCCACCACGCCCGCATGGGGCCAACCTATGCAGGCGCCTGCCTACAACGCGGTCCAGCCGCGCACCACGCTTCAAAATGCAAACGTAGCTGCCCCAGTACAGCGCCCTCTCCCAAAGCAAGACGCGCACCAGGCTAATCACATGCCACAGGCGAGCGTGAGCCCTGCTGCCGGTGCCGGCAAGCCCAAGAAGGTCGAATGGCCTCCCGAGGTGCGCGACTACGTTCGCCGTGCCTTCGATCCCAAAACCGCCGTCCCTGGTGTGACCAACCCAGAGATGCAAACAAAACTGAAAGAGACCATCAGCTACTACGCCGAACGAAACATGCTAGACACCATACCGTGGACCACATTCCCACTTCCACAGCAGCTTCTTGCGGATGAGCGAAAAAACGCTTTGGTATCACCCACACACAACGGCTTCACCAATGGTCTTTCCTCTCTTCGTCTTCAAGGCACAGACTCTCAAGCTAACACATCCCCCTCGACCCTGAGAAAGCGCAAATCACAAGATCCTGATGAACTTGCGCAGCAATCACAGGCTTCCCAGCCGCCTTGGCACAAAACTAACCTAGAATCACGTATGACATTCGCCAATGGACCTAACGAGAAGCGTCAAAAGAAGGCCGCCGCATCCGACGTCTCCAGTAAGTTAGATCAAGCGGAGCTGGAAAAGAGACGCCAACGCTTCAATCTCGGCAAGCCCGGCAGCAATAAGACAAAACCATGGGGAGCGTCAGCAAAAGATGAGGACGAAATGCCTACCGGGCCTGTCGTTGGTACCAACATGGCACTCGAGAAGAGTTATTTCCGTCTGACCGCACCGCCAAAGGCTGAGACTGTTCGACCACTGCATATACTTGAGAAAACTCTGGCCATGCTTACCAAGAAGTGGAGAGCCGAGAAGAACTACAACTATATTTGCAACCAGTTCAAGTCGCTCCGCCAGGACCTGACGGTCCAGCACATCAAGAATGCTTTCACAGTAAAGGTGTACGAGACGCATGCCCGGATATCATTAGAAAAGGGGGACACGGGTGAGTATAATCAGTGCCAGACGCAGTTGAAGGCGTTGTATGCACAGAACCTTGGTGGTAATCCGGCTGAGTTCATGGCCTACCGCATCCTCTATTTTGTGTATACGTGCAACAAGACCGACATGAACGACATGTTGGCTGAATTAACCCCTGCAGACAAGAAACACCCCTGGATCAAACACGCCCTCGATGTTCGCTCGGCTCTGGCTCTTGGCAACTACCACAGGTTCTTCCGCCTCTATCTTGAGGCACAGAACCTGGGCGGCTACTTGATGGACCTGTCCATCGAGCGTGAGCGACTCGCTGCTCTCGCTAACATGTCCAGAGCGTACGTACACGCTCACCAGCATACCACGACCTTGCTGACACGTACTAGTTATGTTACCATTGCCCTCCGATTCTTGACCGATGAGCTCGCTTTCGATAACGACGAAGCATGCCGTGAGTTCCTCGAGTCGCATGGCGCCCAGAATATCATCGAGAAGAAAGCCGACGAGAAGGGTGGCTACCAGTTCCGGGTAAAGCTCCGCGAGGCTGCAGCTGGCTTCGAGCAACTTCGAGCTGCTGCATTCAGCAAAGTAGACATCAAGGGCCAGATATAAGGCCTGTTACCGACGAGGGCGACTTTCATCATCTCTTTTCGAGCGTGCCAATTTTCTCCGAATCGCGCAGTCGTCATCTTTTCCTTTAAACCCCGCGCATAGCTCCACGTCCCACACGGACTCGCCCGCGTAGGGTACCGTCTCAGACAGCCATGTTCCGGTACAAGATGTTTCCAGGTGTCAAATCCACCGGAGCGCGGGGTATCCGCTCATGCGTTGATTGCAGCGAATGTTCTAGTCACTTCTGATACGCCGTCTGTCTCAAATGGAGTTCGCGGCGTGTATCGATTTTTGGCATCACATGCTATTGCATATATGACATGCCGAGCTGCATTGTGTTCTCGAGAAGAAGAGGCATTATTACAAGGGCGTTCAAAAGTTTTCGGCACGGAAAATATCGAGGGTTACAAATACGGACTCGGCGGCACTGCTCGAATGCCTGCCTGGTCTCAAAGTGTGCAGCACCACCGCATGGTTTCGCGGAGGCCGGCATTGATGCTTACGACGGCCTGACCCGTTTCGGCGGTTCAGCGGACGACCTTGCTGGAGGCGTTTGGTGGCACTGGTGAATTTCAAGCAATCAAGGTGAATTCGAGGTCTGCACTGCAACGCGTCTTCGAATGGCCGTTGGGTTGCGAACCCATCGAGGCGCTGGGAGAGACCAATAAGGTGGACGGAGTGGAGCTTGGGAACGTGATTGGCATACAAGGATTCTGGAACACGGTTTGGCGCTGGCATACCCACCTGAAGGTGCAGGGCGTTTCCTGTAGTTTGCAATACATTGGCTTAGGCAGTTTGCTCTGGAAACATTTGCAGCGCGCCTAGCAGCGGTGACAGCAGCGGTGACAGTGAGAGTGGTGCAGGACGCGCAATTGGCGGCGAGGGGCAGCCTGCACAGGGCGCAGCCGTCAGTGCAGATGGCTCGACGCAGCACAAACAGGCTAGGTATTACCTTGGGCAGGTACCAGCGTGCCAGCATCCCCCACCCGCGAAGGAATGAAACACGCGACATGTGGAGCTGCGGTGAATTTGCAATTGCGAATTGTGCTGGCTGGTGGGGGCCACTATGACAGTTGGGCCGACGTGTGATGACGGACGACAAGACAAGCACAGTGATACCGATACCGATTTCAATAATAATACCGACCGTGGGGTCGCTGCGAGAAAGAGGCTGCACTGTTGCTAATGCTGTGAGGTGGTGTTGCATTGTCATTGTCGTGCGTTGCGTAGTCCTGATAGGCCGCAGCTTGTCCCGGCTGCAGGTCCGCGTTCCGTGTCTGCACATGGAAGAGAAAGCGTAGCCTTGCAGTAGTCGATGGAGCAGCAGCCACAGCGTCCCTGTCACTATCCCCGCGGCCTGGCTCAGTTCTCTTCTGGAGGCACTCGATACGTTAGTCTGTGTAGTCTGTGTAGTCTTAGTCTCGTGTGTACACAGTATCTACACAGTACTCCTATGTGGTACCAGGCTACCAGCACCGTGCAGAAGGCATTCCGAGGCGCACGGGCACAGTGTCGTCACGTCACAGGGCGATGCGCGTCCACGGAATCCGGATGATCTCCCAAAGCTGCGACAACAAAGCCCAGCAAGTGCCGGGTGTCTTTCAGGCCGCAGAGCGCGGCCACGCCCATTCGCCCCTTTGCACAGCCAGAGACTAGAGTGAGAGCACTGCCCAAGAGTCCGGGTTGCCAAGTCAAAGTGTAGTGTAGTGTGGTGACAGGGATCCCATTGCCTTGCCGTTGCAGTGGAGCGCCTTGCTCATTTCTTGCTTGTTGTTTGGCATTTGCGCAGCGCTGCCATTGCCATTGCTTGCCGCGACGACGACATCTCATCTCGCCCAGTGCCAGTGCCGTGGCCGCCGTTTGGTTTGGTGCACTCCAGCACTCTGCGCCGCGCATACTGTAGCTTCTACCCACCGTCCCCCGCAGGCATCTGCCCACACCCTCGCATTCGACTCTCTCTCGACGTTCAGCAGGCGCACGACCGCTGTTAAACGCGCTCATTTCACCACCCGTTTCCCCCCCGTCCCTGTCCCCGCACACGCCAGCCCGCCGGAGCCCACGATCGCCCGCCGCCCTCTGCTGCTGTTCCAGGCTCGCCCGTCGCCGCCTGCCCTCGCCCTCGCCCTCCCTCGCCGCCTGCCCTCGACGTTCGTGTGTGGTGCTGTGAGTGCGCGCGCAAAGCCACTGCCCGCCCGCCATGAAGGTACGCCGACGAGCCCCCGCCGCAGCGCCAGCCCTACAGCCTCCAGGCGCTGCACGTGTGTGCGTGCGCATGCGCTAACTGAAGTGCGCAGTTCCGCCGGTCGATGAAGGGAGAGAAGGAGACGCACCGCCCGCACCACATCTCCATCCCGCCCAAAGACGCCATCGCCATTGTACCGCCCAAGAAGGTGCGTACCTGCTCTCGCCCTGCGATCAACCCAAAGACCCCGCCCCTGCACCTGCACCTGCACTTTTATATATTATACATCCACATGTGCACCCTGCCCAAGGCGCAAAGCTAACGGGCGATCCAATCTCGCAGGTCATAAAAGCGCTCTACGACTACAGGGCCACCGACGCGAACCAGCTCAGCTTCTCCCAGGGCGACTTCCTGCACGTCGTCAACCGCGAACACGACCCCGACTGGTACGAGGCCTGTAACCCGCTGCACGGCTCGCGCGGCCTTGTGCCTGTCTCGTACTTTGAAGGCGTCGGCAAGACCGTCCGCGACCGCGACAGCGCTGGCTCTGGCTCTGGCCCCCGCCAGTCTGCCCCAGCCCAACCGCACGACTCTGGCTACCAGGAGCCCCTGCGAGGGATAACCAGCCCCAGCGCGAACCCGCCGCCGAAGACGGCACCGCCGCAGCAGCAGCACTTTATGGGCCACCAGCCGCGCATGTCGCAATCCGGCAAGACGGGCGCCATGGTCTACGGCGTCGTCGTCTACGACTTCAAGGCGGAGCGCCCCGACGAGCTGGACGCCAAGGAGGGCGAGGCCATCATCGTCATCGCCCAGTCCAACCCCGAGTGGTTCGTCGCAAAGCCCATCACCCGCCTCGGCGGCCCCGGCCTCATCCCCGTGTCCTTCATCGAGATCCGCGACATGACCACCGGACAGGCCGTGCCAGACGCTCAGCAGGCCGTGGCAGCAGCAGGTGTCCCCAAGGTGGAGGAGTGGAAGAAGATGGCTGCAGACTACAAGAACGGCAGCATACCGCTCGGCAAGCTGCAGGAGAACACAGCGCAGTCGTTGCAGGCTGGCATGGACCGCATGAGTCTGGGCGGCCGAAGTCAATCCCAGGGCAGGAACGGCTCGGTAAGTTCGCATGCGACGGGACAGACGTTAACGAGAATGTCAGTGCCTGACAAGATGCAGGTATCGCACTCGCACTCGCGCTCTGGATCCGTGGCCAACCAAGGAGGCCAAAGTCAAGGTCGCGCCGACCAGCTCTTCGCGCCCATCAAAGCCTGCGTACCACGGTACTGCTTTGCCGACGACATTTTCTGGTTCATCATCGAGTGTCAGATGGAAGACGGCAGACACTGGGAACTACAGCGCCTGTACCAAGACTTCTACGACCTGCAGATCCAGCTCATTGCTACATACCCAGTCGAGGCTGGCACCAGCGGCCAAGGCGAGCGCACACTACCCTTCATGCCCGGGCCTGTGACGTACGTCACCGACAACATCTCGAACGGCCGCCGCGCGAACCTCGACGAATACATCAAGAACCTTCTCCAGCTGGGGCCGCACATCACCAACGGACAGCTTGTAAAGAGCTTCTTTGCGCCCAGACAGGGCGACTACGAGATCGACCCAGACATCCAGGCCCAGGACGATTACAGGTTGTCACAGCAGTCTGGCCAGTCCTCGAATCATTCGCACGGCGGGTCTACAAGCAGGCAGTCTTCGGCCGACCAATTGCGGGCTACCACACCCGTCACACCATACTCGACAGGGTCGTACGGCGCCCATCAACGCGGTCAATCGTCGGCATCACAGGTCTATTCGACGTCGCTAAACCCTCCGCCAATGAACCACCAGCACTCGTCCACCTCGACCGCAACAAGCACAGGCACGTCGTCAGCCCTGAAGATCAAGGTCTGGTTCGAGGAGGACAATTGCGTCGTCATACGCATGCCCACCTCGCTCCGCTACGTAGACCTCTACAACAAACTGAGGGAGAGAAGGCGGCTGGAGAGGCCCGACGAGCCCGACCAGGACCTGATCGTCGAGTACCGAGACGAGATGGAGGGGACCTTCTTCCCCATCGAGAACGACGAGGACCTGCAGATTGCGGTCGAGCGGAACCCCAGGCTGACTTTGAGCGTCACAACGATGCGATGAGGCCTTTTCTCTTCCATGGCAATAATTCTAATCTGTTTTCTTTTGGATGTCGCTACTGCAGCGGTCATCTCTACTTGTCGTTGTTTCTTCTTTGTTTTTTCACGATCGATCGATACCTCTCTGTTTTAGGCGTTATTTGCGCACGCATCACGGAAGGGACGGGTGTACAGCGGAGGGCTCACTCGGGCGTTGCGGCTTGCATGATTCCCACCTTGTCGGTTATGGGGTGCAGGTGTTTGCACTATCGTTATCTGGGCTGTTTGGATGATGATGGTATGCATAGGCTGTTCGGGCCAGGCCGAGGAGGCTCGTTATGAAGGGACGGGCTCGATTGGGGCCTATCAAGGTGGTCTGGGATCAGGCTTCACGTAGACAGACAGACGCAAGCGCAAAAGTCGAAACGCAAGGCGGGTGACGGATGAATCGATGTGCCTCTACTGAAAATGTGCCTCTACTGAAAGTGTGTGCCTAGGTGTTGTCTGCACAAGGTGACGGTGACGTGCTGTTGCTGACGGAAGTGGAAGGGGCTTGCTTTCGTTGTGCTCTTCTTTCTTGTCTCACACAAACATACAACAGCTCTCTCCTCTCTCCTCTCTCCTCTCTCCTGTCTCCTGTCTCCTGTCTCCTCCGCCCTCGACCGTTTTACATGGACATTGCCCACGAGAGCAAGTCACCCGAAAAGACATGTCTGTCGTCAAGATTAAAGTTCCAACCTCAAACACGCCGTGTTGCACCACCGCGGGCGCCGATCCCCTGCAAGATGCGCGCGACGAGATGCCGCCAAACTACAACGAGACGCCGCCAGCCTCGGCGATTGCGGAGCCAGAGCGCATCAGCATCGGCATCAGCATCAGCGACGTGGTCACGCATGCATACAGTACGTGCATTCATTCACCTCTCCAGCTCACCCGACACTGTACAGTATCCACCCGCCTTTCGCTGCCCCGCACATGTCATAGCCACTAGCGTACCCAAGCTCCACAGTCCGCTTCCGCTTTCACTTTCACTGTGGCTATCTCACGCCTCACTAAGCTGTTCCTCGCGGCCGTCGCTCTCTTCATCACACTCTCTACAATCCTGGCTTCACTCAGACTCGCCGGGCGCACACCCTATATCCTGAGCCAGCTCAAGCCAGGACCCCTCCGCAACCCGCTCTACACGCAGCCATACCGTGGCCTGACCAATTCCACCATGGCGCCCGCACAGTACCAGAAGCCGCCACAGCTGCCGCCCAAGTTCACCGCCACCAAGGAGAGCTTGCTGGCCGACACAAAGAGGCTCATTGAGCGCTCGCGGGGCGTTCAGGATGCCGTCGTCAAGGCCGGCGAGGCCACCTTCGCCAAAGCCATCCTTCCCATTGCCCACGACGACAACAAGATGGCCATTGAGTCGCACATCATCGGCTTCTACAATGCCGTCTCCACAAGCAAGGAGCTCCGCGACGCATCGAGCGAGGCCGAGCAGCTGCTGGACGACTTCGGCATCGAGTCCTCGATGCGCGAGGACGTCTTCCAGCTGGTGGACAAGGTGCTCAAGGCGAACGAGCAGCTCGACCCCGAGTCGCAGCGCCTGTTGGAGAAGGATCACAAGTCGTTCATCCGCAACGGCCTGAACCTCCCTGCCGGCGAGAAGCGCGACAGATTCAAGGCAATCAAGCAGCGCCTCAGCACAATCGGCATCCAGTTTTCCAAGAACCTCAACGAGGAGAACGGCGGCATCTGGTTCACATCTGAGGAGCTGCACGGCGTGCCCGACGATGTCCTCTCAGGTTTGAAGAAGGGCGAGGGCGAAAACGAGGGCAAGGTGTTCCTTACCTTCAAGTACCCCGATCTCTTCCCCACCCTCAAGTACGCCACCAACGCCGAGACACGGAAGAGGGTCTTCGTCGAGAACGAAAACAAGTGCAATCAGAATGTCGAGCTCTTCCGCGAAGCTATCCTGCTTCGTGACGAGGCCGCTCGCCTTCTGGGATACGAGAACCACGCCCAGTTCAGGATCGAGGATAAGATGGCAAAGACACCCAAGACGGTCGACGACTTCCTCAGCGACCTGCGCACCCGGCTTGCACCAGGCGGCAAGAAGGAGATCGAGGCTCTGATGGAGTTCAAGAAGCAGGACGTCAAGGAGCAGGGCCTCACCGGCGAGCTTGCCGACAAGTACTACCTCTGGGACCACCGATACTACGACCGTTTGATGCTCGAGAAGAACTTCCAACTCGACCACCAGGTCATTGCCGAGTACTTCCCCCTCCAGACTACCATCCAGGGCATGTTGAAGATCTTCGAGGAGCTCTTTGGTCTGGTATTCGTTGAGATTGTCGGCGAGGAGAGGACTGCGCTGGCAGACGGAGGCAAAGCAGAGGACATTGTCTGGCACCCCGAAGTCCAGGTCTTCAGCGTCTGGGACGACGCGGGCGAGGGCGCTGGCTTTGTCGGCTACCTCTACCTCGATCTCTTCCCGCGCGACGGCAAGTACGGCCACGCCGCCAACTTCAACCTGCAGCCCGGCTACATAGACGAGGATGGCAAGCGGAGGTACCCCGCCACTGCGCTCGTCTGCAACTTCTCCAAGCCAACTCCCAAGAAGCCTTCCCTCTTGAAACACGACGAGGTCGTCACCCTCTTCCATGAGCTCGGCCACGGCATTCACGATCTGGTCTCTCGCACTACCTACTCGCGCTTCCACGGCACCAACACTGTCCGTGACTTCGTCGAGGCACCCTCGCAGATGCTGGAGAACTGGTGCTGGACGCCGTCGCAGCTGCGCTCGCTGTCGCACCACTACTCGCACCTCTCGCCCGAGTACGAGCAGGCGTACCTCGAGTCATCCGGCGCGGACAAGAAGCCCACCGACGAGCGCATCCCCAACTCGCTCATCGGCAAGCTCATCAACACAAAGCACGTCAACGACGCCCTCTTCAACCTCCGCCAGCTGCACTTCGGCACCTTCGACATGGCCATCCACGAGCCCAAGTCGCACGACGAGGTCGAGAAGCTCGACATCACGCAGCTGTACAACAGCCTGCGCCAGGACATCTCGCAGCTCGATGGGCCCGAGGCGCTCAGCGGCGCGCACAAGGGCGACTGGCACTGGGGCAACGGGCAGGCCACGTTCGGCCACCTGATCGGCGGCTACGATGCCGGGTAAGTTCCCCTCAACCCCCCTTTTTCTCCCTCGCGCGTTGCATGCTGACTTTCCGCCAAGTTACTACGGCTACCTGTCCTCGCAGGTCTACTCGACAGACATGTTCTACAGCATCTTCAAGAGCGACCCCATGAACGCCAAGGAGGGGCGGCGCTACAGGCACACGGTGCTGGAGCGCGGGGGGTCCAAGGAGGAGATGGACATCCTGGAGGAGTTCCTGGGGAGGAAGCCCAGCACCGAGGCCTTCTACAAGGAGCTGGGCATTGCTGCGTAGACGGTCGACGCTGTTGTTGGGTAGTACTCTGGTGTGAGAGGGTTTAGAACAAGCATGCGTTTGTTCGCTGAGGCATAGGCATGGCAATTGTTAATGAATCGAGTAGGAAATTCACACCATTCCATTCCCCACCGCATTGACTTGGGCCAGGGCTCTCTCTCTCTCTCTCTCTCTCTCTCTATACCTTGACAACCTCCCTCCCCTCCCGCCCAGGACGTCCCACCCTCGTCATCTGGTCTCATCTCATCTCATCTCACCTCATCTCATCTGCATCGCACAACCACCAAAGGCAGCCAGCCAGCCAGCCAGCCAGCCAGCTAGCTAGCTAGCGAGCTCGGTCTACACGCCTTCCTCCCCGCTCCCCCCTTTATCAATCACCTTCTTCTTCCTCCTAACATCCCTCCACCCCATCCCCGCGCCCAACCCCACGGCCAGCACGCTCAATCCCGCGACGAAGAAAAACACGTTGCGCAGGCTCTCGCTGTACGCGCGCAGCAAGCCGGGCAGCTGGCGCTGGCCCGCGGGGCCCGGCGGCAGGACGGCGCGGACGGCGCGGGCGCCCGACCCGGCCGCGAGGACGGCCGCGGGGGACACGGAGGGCGCGTACAGAGGCACCTTGGCGACGAGGGTTTGGGTGAAGATGGCGTTGCTGGCGACGACGGCGACGGCGATGCCCAGGTTCTGCGCGAAGATGAGCGTTGCCATTGCGATGGGGATGAGGGCGGCCGGGACGGCGTTTTGGACCGCTACGATGGGCTGCGCCCGCGTTGGTGTTAGCGGTGTACACGTATCTTTCTCGTTGCGTGTGCATGTGGGTGTGTGCTTGTGGTGTGTTGGGGGGGGGGGGGGGGGGGGGGTTTGCAATGCGTCTGCGGGCCGGTGCCGGAAGGGGATCGGGTACCCACCCACTGGGCGGAGGGTGGTGGGGGGGGCAGGGGGGAGGAGGAGACTGGTCCGGGTTCCGGGGGGACGGGCGGGGAGACGGCCCAGGGGGGGG